>JAODAL010020077.1:0-70388 GCA_025379985.1 Phyllomedusa bahiana
CCCCCCAACAAAGCAAAATATATTTTCTTTATATCAAAGCTCTTTACAAAGTAAATACAAAATAATACAAGATGGATGTTATTTTTGAATAAAAAATGGTGTATGTTAAGCAAAATGTATGTCCATATAATGTCACCTTCAAAAATGGTCTTCAAAATCTACTATTTTATGTACCATAACTATTATCTTGGTTCCTCTGGCCCAATCGGTATCAGAAAAAGTTCATAGCTAACCAATGCCCCCATTGATACCAATAGGTCAGCCTGCGTTGTCCAGTATTGAATCACACAGCAATGAAAGAAGATTCCTGGCCCAATGAATCATGTTCTTATTTTTATCATGTAAATGTCTGGGTGCTTTTGCGTTGCTTGCCTAGGTACAAAATGGCACCAGGATACACTATGTAAAAAAGGAAGGCAGAACAGTGGATACAGTGTGATGTTTCAACCATTTTTCTATTGGTCCTAATATTCATGTGGATGTTACTTAGACACATATTTTTTTTTTTTTTTACCTAAACCTTGTTAAAGAGAAAGCCCATTTCTCTCTCCCAATATTATTCCATAATAGCAGAAGCCTCTTGCAACAGGATAATGTGACCTGCCACACTGCAAAAATAGCTTAGTGGCGTTTAAACAACATGACAAAGAGTTTTTTTACATGTTGACTTGGCCTCCAAATTTCCCAGATAATAATCTACCATAATTAAACATATATTGCTGGAAAAAAAATAGTTTACAGAACTTAAAGGATTTTCTACTAAAGACTTGAAGACAGACACTGCAGAATATCTTTAGAGGTCTTATGGAGCATGTGACTAAAAAAGGTCAGGTCTGTTGTGACTGCTCTGGAGGGATATAGACAATTTAATGTTATATAATCCTTCAAATAGAATATAATGGAGTGGCACTCACCAATCTTCTCCTTCAAATGTTTTATTAGAATAAAAACTTACAACTGGGTCGGGAGATGTTTCAGAAACAAGCGGGTGCTACTGATAAGACACAGCAGGGAGTGATGTCAATATCCCAACTATCCTGGCCACTGCTGTTAGGGCAGAGAGAGATGGCTGGTAACCTAGGGAATCTTGTGTACCCACACAGGAGATAAGAATTGCACTAACTCGTAACGTGATAAGAATTGGTCTAATCTCACTACACAGAAGGCTGATGTCAGCTGTTAATTGCAGCTGACACCCACCATTAAGGAACAGACATGGCTCTATCCCCATTTTTTTACTTTTTAGATGCAACAGTGATTGCCCAGGCAGGAAATAATAAAGCTGTCATCTTTAAACACCCTTTTACATTGTTTACATTGTTTTCACAATGCAGAATGGTAATGTGTAAGTGTAATGACAACAGTGAACCCTAGTGGTCAAGTACCCTAAGGCAATGTTCACACGGCTTATTGCCGATGTAATTGCGGGGACGGATTTTGCCCCGCAATTACGCCGGCAGCCGTGCAGCGGGGCGGGGGACTGGCAGCTCGCCGGCCCCATAGACTGTCATTATCTACGGCGCGTACACGCCGTAAATAATTGACATGTCACTTTCTCCCCTCGCGGCGGATTCGCCGAGCGGGGAGAAGAGACGGAATCCATAGTTCACTATGAGAACTGTGGATTACCGTAGTTACTGGGACGGATTGGAGCTGTACTGCAGTACGGCTCCAATCAGCGCCCAAATAAGCCGTGTGAACGGGGCCTAAGGAGACTAAAACTTAAAGTAAAAAAAAAATAATAATAATAATGTTTAAAAGTATAACAAATTTTAAAACATTTAAAATTCAAATCACCTCCATTTTTTTGAAAAATGCACCCTCATTTAGGTCCATAGGAGAAAGTACAAAAATATATTGGTCACAGAAAATGGTGCTGCAAACAAATTTAAGAATCAATCTGCAGAACACAGATAATACATCATTTATACCAAAGAGTGAATACTGTAAAAACAAAACCCCCGCAAACATGGCGCAAGTAACTTATTTTTTTACTTTCTCCCCACCTAGAATTTTTTTGCGGTTTCCCAGTATATTCTATGGTACTGTAAATGACCCCAAAAAGTACATCTTGTCCCACAAAATAAAAAGCCCTCATATGTCTATGTAGATGCATAAATAAAAAAAAATATGGCTCCTGGAAGACAGGAGGAAAAAAACAGAGCCATATTATTATGACCGACTGTCAGGAAGGGGTTAAAGCTAAAAATGTAGTGACAATTCTCCTTTAAGTTCAACCAACATTTCATGTGTAAAAGTTATATCTCAATGCATTGATGTGCTCTTCCACTGGCTTTGCCTTAGGGTAAGTTCATATCCAACATTATTTTAAGTAAGTTTTATATATTTAAATACATCCTAGCAAATATCCTGACATACATGTATAGCTGTCACATCTTTATAGCTGAAAATAGAATATACATATACAAATTGTGACTGTGTTTGCTCTGTTTTTGGCTGTAAATAATTTCTATGTGAAATAAAAAAGTGCACAACAATTACTGTACTTGGCAGAATTAACAAGGAGGAATTAAGCAGCTGGCTTTCAGGTAAGGGCACTGGGTAGTCAACTTTGAGGAAGACAATGAAATGGTGAACCTACAATTGACCTGTGCTTTATGTCCATAGATTATCCATCAAATGGGGCACAGTCTTCAGTAGCTACAGAATGGATAATAAGTAGAATTCACAGTGGTCAAAGGAATTTATGGTGACTGGGTATCTGGAGTTACTAGGTCCACTCAAGTTAGGAAACCACTCAAGTGTCCATTTGCTGGACATGTTGGCATCATTTATCAAATAAATCATGGGGGTTGGACACTGATAAAACTGGTTGGACACTGGCGCTTTATATTGGAATTATTTACCATCATTCTCCGAGTACGATCTGATAGCCAGTTTTCAATCAAACTACAAACTATAATTTTGAACTCCATAGATCTTAATGTGCTTATGAGAGACAGTGTCAGATGCTTTTGCAAAGTCCAAAACAGCCCAAAAAAAAGTCGTTCCATTATCCACACTACTCTCTTCTTAATAAAAACAAATCAGGTTGGTCAGACATACATGAAAAACATGCTGGTAATTACTTATATTAGTTTCTGCCAAATAATCCTGTATATAATCCCTACTGTTCTTGCAGAAAGTAAAACCTTTCGACCTCTACTCTTCCTCTACCATGCATGGTGAATTATTCTTTTAGTTCAACCTCTGTAATCTCATGCTTAGTTCTTCTACTTGTGCTCAAACATTTGACTACTACTGTTGTTCCTTTTAATCATAAAAATGTTTTTAATCACTTTAGTTTACTTGACCAAAAGGGGCACCATGGCTTGTACCCTGTCCTGCAATTGAAATATATTTGCGGAACACAACAGAATAATTGCGCTCCAAGAACTCCTGTTATATGGCTGGATATTATAGGAGCAGTAAGATGATAGTAATGGAAGCCTCTCTTATACCCACTGTAGGGCCTCACTCGCGTTCAGCCGCCATCTTGGACCGTCCTGGGGATATTTAGCTCTTAGATCACCGTCTTTGGTAGACGGATAATGGCACTCCAATGCAGTCTTCAGTTTGAGACTGGCCTCAGCCAGTTTTATTTTTCCAGGCACAATAGACATATACAGAAACAAAAAATAAATCAAAACCTCAGCCGTCTGGCAACTGACGACACAATGGTAGAGACCCTCTCTATCAGTGGTCTGGATCTACCATCCAGACCCACAAAACACGGTACCCTCACCGTACACTTTTAGGCTTCCTTCAAGCCTCTGGGGGGCCAGAGCCTCTCTCCAGCTCCACTGCCGCTCCTCACTGCAGGTAGCAGGCCACGCCCCGATCATCTGGAATAGGTGGCCTTTAATAGGTCTCGAGAGACGTACCCAATACCTGGACCGGAACACGGAGACCTGGAATGTGGGAACAACCACCCACCCATCTGCAGTTGTTCCGGGAAGTCAAGCCATTAAGGGCTGGACATTAGCCATACTATGTACAAGAGTCAGCACCCTAATGTTGCTGACTGACAATACCCGGCTTCCCCCACCGAAACCAGGCTCTTGGTGGCACGTACGCCATCTAGTGGCAGAACCCTGTGACTGCCTATGGTCGCTCCGCCACACCACATTCAAGCATAACCCGAAATCAATCAGGAAATCCAGCGGATGAAGTAACCTCCCATCTTTATTTGAATGATGGGCTCACAGGTAGGTGACATAAAAATGTGTAAATAAACGCCAACGCGTTTCTGACCCTAACCGGGTCATTGTTCACAGCTATGCTTAGAATGCTAGAAACTGGAAGTCAAGAGAAGAATGTGGAAACTGTCCAGAACAGGAAGTAAACAGAAAAATGGGGGAGACCACTGGAAACAAGGGATAAACAGAAGAATGGGGTAGACTGCTGGAAACTGAAAGTAAACAGGTGGGGAGTGTGTTAGAGGACTAGACTGCAGGGAACATCAGGGCTGGAATGGAGGTGGGTATAAAAGGTGAGGATGATTTTTCTTCATTCCACTACAACAACAGCAGTATGCATTTGTTTAAAAATAAGAGTTAAACCCTTCAACTTCCAATTACAGTAAACAGACAATAAATAAAGGTAAAAAATGACTTAAAAAGTACACATGCTAAATTTATAATACTAGAGTTTACAGAAACATGTATGAAATTTGACATTTAAACACCAAATTTCATGTGCATTATAATAGCATAGAATGTGCCTGATTTAAGAATATCAGCTATGTTGTAATTACGTTTTTCCCCCTATATTTTGACTGTAAATTGGGGTAGTATGCTAATCCCAGCTACAGAGGAAAACAGAAAAAAAGTGATGTAAAAATGCCTCCCTGGGTCTTTTAATTACCTTATGGTGGGCATAATCTGTCAAATAAAGTAGTAATAGAAACACACACAATAAACAAAGAACCTTAGCAGCCCAAACCACAACTTTTAACCATGTCCCCCTAAAGTTGATATCACCTTTATACAGTATAAATCTCCATAATAGAAAAGTGACACAATTACAAAACTTATTTGTGAAAAACTATTTTTTTTATCTATTTTCCCTATTATAAAATTGCAAAAATACATAAAAATAAAGCCTAACATACCACAAAAAAGGTGAAAAAATTAGTAGAGAAACCAAGCACAACAAAGCGTAGTAGTAGTTAAAACCTGCATGTACTAAAGAAAAGGAATACGTGACTGGTCAAAAAGAGGGTTAAATGTCTCAGTCAGCAAGAGTATGATGTGTGTAGACAGGTCAGAAATGCTGTGGATTTTCTCAAGTGTAAAATCTGTAACATTTTTATAGACTTATCTGCAAAGGAGAATCTGTCCCAGACACTACTAATCTGCTGCACACGTGATTGAATGTAAGCTCCAACCAATTATAATGAACATTTTACTTGTAAAGCATCTGTATTAGTTAAGTGCATGCAGTTATTGGTGGTCTAGTAGTGCCTCTTTACAGTACAGTGCCGTACTACATGTCCTGTATTGCTCTTACATGTGCCAGGATGAGCAGCTCCTTTTGACACCAGGTGAAGGACCCATTTTCTATTCTTCTGGTATATTGTTTATACAGTTCATGACACAGAGAAGTTCCTTTTTAAAAGAATAGAAAGTGATTTCCAGCTTCCAGTAGCTCTTTCAGAACTTATAGTTAAGAATTTGCCTTATCTGTATTAGTTATCTGTTTACTTTCTCCTTAAACTTTTTTTGTTACATCGGATGATATTTTGGGGCTTTGGAACCAATTACCAGATTTATTACAGATTTTATAGCCTAGGTGCATACAGCAGTATCAAATATGTGTATTTTTTATATTATTTTTTTGGAGAGATGTTAGGCAATTGTAATGGCGAAAAGGGCAATGTGCATGTTTTGCTTTTTATGTGCTATTTTTTAATTATTTACTTTTCTTCATTTTTTTTTTATTTTACTTGTTCCCATAGGGGACAAGAGATTGCTTGATTGTTGATACAACACATCGCAGAATGCATTGTATTGTGCAACTGTAAACCACTATGTTGGAGTTCTGTATTTCCCCAGTCTACAATAAGGTCTTAAGCCTATATAGTGGGGAGAGTCTGTTTGCTTTTTGGGATATTCAGCCTATAGAATGCTTTTTTTTTTGCTTTGCAGCCTATGGACAATATGGGCAGTTGTTGTTTGCCAGCTTGCAAACAATCAATTTGCACTCTTTAGTCTGCAATAAGGCTATTTTAACCTTCAGAGTAAAAGGAAGGGCCCTTTTACACGTATCATTATATCCTAACAAGCATGTCAGTGTTTTCATTAACATCCAGCAAAAAGGGGTGAATTAAATTCTAAAACATAACTTTTAATACATCAGTGTAAAAAAACATGTGTTTCTTCTGATCAATTAGCTGCACAAAGGAATCCCTCCTTAAGGTCACAGTCAGACCATCAATACTCAAAACATGCAGATGACAAAACATTTTAATTAATTTATAACAGAGACAGTGGAAAGCAGCAACGCTACATGAATAATGAAAAATGTAATGATAGACAAGGAATACTCACTATCTACTTCACTGGTACTGTCTGAGCATGAAACACTAGGGAAACCAGATGATTACCAGTTCCTGAACACAGCAGACTAATAAACTGGTAACTCCTGGATGCTGGCAGGGAAGGGATGGGCACCATGATTGATAATTCCCAGTGGAGATATTCGCGTAGGAAGTCTAGTAGTCCCCAACAATCCATGCTCAAGGCCCACCAACAGTTCATGTTTTCTAGCTGTCTTTAGCACGGCACAGGTGATTTTATTATTGGCAGTGTATTCTGTGGAATATCCTGAAAACATAACCTGTTGGTGAGCCTTGAGGGCTGGAGTTGGGGAACACTGCCGTGGAGCATATCAAAGGGAAGATGACTCTGTTTGGAACTATTTCCTATGAAGGAATGCCCTATTGCACTACTTGTGAAAGGACACTACCATCAGTATTTTTCTTTTCACATATTGACAAGCAACAATGTGACAATTTGTATTGGAGTATTTTTTTTTATCTTGGGAGGATTTCTTTTATTATAACACGTATTAAAGTTTCCACCTATGTACATGACTATCCTGCTATGTGCCCTTGTCTTTCCTCTGTGCAGCTCTGACTACGCACAGCACTGACAGTAAGATAAAATCTTGAGGTCTTTACTGTTCTCATAGCGAATCTGACATCTAAGGTCTGAGTAGTGTGTAAATTTAAATCAGCAATTGCCTGATAAGAATGAAGAAACCAAGCTTCCCCTTCTCAGTGCAGAAAAAAATAGATTACCCTATCTTTCTTGCATGTGTTGCTCATGGTCTAGTATAATCATATTTATCACTGTGGCAAGAACAATAGAGCTAAACATTATGAACATTTACACCTATTTGTAATGAGCTATGTAGAAGGTAGTGTAAGCACTGAAGTGAGATTAGCCTATTCTGTCCATACAACAGTTCTCTCTCATAGCTAGAGATGGACAATATTATACACTGTATACAATTTTTAATTACATTGGATTACAGAAATAACCCAAAAAATTGCCAAAAATTCTACAAAAAAAATCGTTTTCCAGGACTAATGGTTTCAACAAAAATATTCCTTTCTGATTGCAGTGTCTCTTCAATGATGAAACTTCCAAGAATTCTGTTTGTGGTCATCAGAGGAGATAAAAACTGAAACAAAGTGGTTTACACACAGATTAAGCAAAGATTAATTTGATAGATATGTATCGCAGCATGATAACACGGCACCAAATGTTATTGCAACATTTTCAATGGCCATTGTTTAGAGATAAGAGCAGAAAACACAAAAAGCTGTAATATCATGGTCAAACTAAAACTCTGCTACATCTACTTAAAAGTGTGTCTCACTACTAAATGTAACTTCCTGTTACCACACTAGTCAAGTCCTGTCTTTCACTCAGTCCTCATTTTGACAATTCAGGGGGCCATTTTACTGCGCGGCTTTACTGTCTCCAATGGCACTGCAGTGGCAGGCTGTACGAGATATCAGGCGTCTGTAGCTATAGTGACCAAAGGCATTTGACCAGCCTAATCAGAGAGATCAAAAAGGCTACCCAGGTAACTATAGCATCCTGATTGCATTCCATAAAAAAGGGAAAATCTAGGAATAGGTAGGACACTGTTAATAGACATATATTGCAACGTGACTTGTTTTTGCAGAATCTCTAACATAGAAAGCAATTCTTGTAGGGAGACAACCCCTTTAAGGCATAATGCTGTGCTTCATATTTTAAAACAGGCAATACATATAACACTAATAAGGTACTGATTTTGTGGGAAATACATATGAGAATTATGGTATCATTACATCTTTGATTAGTCATATGTTTTTACTTCAGTTTTCAATGTCACTAATATAAATTAGTAATTACTAAATTGGCATCATATTATTGGTTTGTCCTGACTATTAATGTGTGATATCGCTTTTATACTGATAATTAGTTCACCCCCTTTTGTTGGCTGCTACTTTACTAGACCACATGCAACATACAACTTTTGCCAGCTGTATTGTATTGTGTTTGTCTTGTATTTGTTTTATTTTATTAGACATCTGTCTCTCTTCTTTTTGTTACTATAATGTCCACCTTCTTCTTCAAGATTGTGTGTGACGTCTTTCTATCAGTGGCATTTTCTGAGCAGCACCATCCTCTAGTCAGTAGAATCATTCTCTGGTCAGTGGTATCTTCCATGATTTTTGTTCGTTACTGGTAATCAATTTAGTGCATCTGTCGTGTTTTTTCCTGATTAACTCTTCTCTCTTGACATTAGAAGTTTTGTCTCTTTTGCTACAAATAGGTTGCCGTTAATAGAGGCGCGCATCCCACGGTCCAGGACAAATAACGGTGGATTTATCCAACCGGTATTTGTACTGTTTTCGAGCCGTGCAGGGGGCAGGCTTTTCTCTGCGATTAGTGGAGAAAAGCCCTCCCCCTCCCATTGACATTGTTAATAGATTCCCGTCCGAAAATCCAGTCGGGCAAGAATGAACATAATACTGTTTTTCAGACCAGCCAGATGGTCCTGAAAAAAAACCGTCGGACGGAAAAAACCACTGCGCAGGTTTCCCGTAGGGGTCCATGTAACCCGTGCCATGGGGACGAGCCCTTACTGTATGATATCTTTTTTCTCCCTTCTCTCTTTTGTCTTATTCTCTCTCTGCCATCAGACTGCTCCCTCCTGCTCAATACACTGACTGAAGGGGAGCTAGGACTTGGCACCAACAAGCTGGTCTATTTCAGAGCCATTCCTAGCTAAATTGCACTCAGGACGGGGAGAAGAATCCCCACCCCACTCCACGCTGTGACACACTGCATCACCCTCTACCAGGGCCTGAATATACAAAAGGTTTTAACACTTAAACACAATGTTTTATGCATAAACTGCTAAATAATAGTCATACAGTTACCAAGTAGCACTGCTACACAAAACCAGAATCCTGAGGCTAATAATGCCAATATCCTAATAAAACCACATATCACCACCACATACTGACCAAATAATACAATACACCATTACTTAATATAAACCATTATATTACAACCAATGTTACCACCATACAGTGACCATACAGTGGTAATTACTAGGGATGAGCAATTAAACTCGACAAAAGTTTGAAAGTCGGAACGATTTTTAGGCGTTGATCGGAAATTTCCGATCACGCAATATTTTAGGTGACAATCTCGCAGATAATCTATTACTATCGTTCCATTTTTCGGCGGCTATTCCATTCAATTTTGGCAGCCAGCAAATCAGTTTAGAGCATAGAGCAGTGTGAACTGGAGGTGCGCGACGTCATGACTGTGGAATGTGTATGGAGAGTGTCTTAGGCTTGAAAAATCACATGACCCTCGCTTTGCATAGAAAAGCGTTTCCTGTTCAAGTATCAGTCTTCAGTGTCTAACACTAGAGCAAAGATGTGTGGCTGCATGTCCTCTCAATTCAGCTCAGCTCAGAGACACAATTCTTCTTCTTATTCATATAGACACAACTATGCTATTATCTGTGAACATTAGAATATAGGTAGATTAAGAATTTCAGTTCTTTTAGTTAGACAGAATACTTTTAAAAGAAGCATCTAGCTTTCCCAGCCTCGGGAGGGGGAAGGGGCGATGACAGAGACAGAACAAGACAGGCTTTGGAAAGCGAGGTGTGTATATTGTTCAGCCAGCTCTGCTTAGGGAACGCTGCATTGAAATGAGCATTTTTTTTACCACTATTTTTAAGCCAACACATCTCCGCACCTGAGGTTGAAATTGTACCTTATATTTTGGTGCGTCCCTGTTTTTTATCAAATAGCCCAACGTTGTAAGTTAAATTTGGATACAAAAAATTTCTATGTAACATGTTGGTGTGTAATTACATTGTGCAAAAACCACCTATTGTTATCCGTATGCACTTTTAAATAGCGGTAGATTGCACTTTGGAGCGACCCAGTTTTTTTTTTCAAAAAAGCCACTGTACTTAATTTGGATACAGAAATTTTCTAGTAAACTGTTCTCGTTGTCATTGCTGCAAGCAATAACGCAATTTCTCATCCGTGTAACTTTTGAATATTTTTATTCGCTACTTGTGAATCTCATTATTATGCGCAAGATCCTGCAACTTTGTAATGATAGTTTGTTTAAAACTATCAATTCCTATCCTACTGGACAGTTTGTTAAATCCCTGGTAATGAAGGTAAGAAACACTGTGATTTTGTCCTACAGTTCTTCCTACCAGCACCGCATTTCATCAGGAATTCGATAGAAACAAATCTGTTTCCTAATCCTAGTTTGGCTGTTGGAAATAGAGGATTATAAGAATAGCTATGATTGCCGACTTTCAAATAAGAGACTGTAAAAACTCTTCCATACCGTTTTAAATTTTTATCTTCTGGAACATGGAGCAAAATGCATGTGGGTTAGCGAGCAAGAGAGGGTGTGATGGACATGGAGGTAGAGGTAACGGAGAGCAATGTGCTCCTTCCATGCTGGCAACAACACGAAAGCCAGCGTATTATAAGTTAAAAATATTCGGGTTGCAGGAGACGGTCAGCGCCCTGTCCGCATCGATGGTCAAGGGGCCAATGTTGAAATTCTCAGTAACGACAGCGTCAGTGCCAATCTTACGTTCAGTGGTTACAATGCAACCTGCATCCACAAGTCCATAGTAACCTCCACTTCCTCCCAGTCACATGCCACCAAATGTCGTCATCAGCCATCATCAACAACCTGTCCAACATGAATCAAGCAGCCAAATGACAACACGTTGTACCCATCCACTGAGGATAATCCATTTTCTGAAGACGCCTCTTTGATGACAAAATGGTCGGTGGGATCAGAAGGCATGTTAAAAGATCAAGAGCCAAAGAGGATGGATTTTCTCGTGTCTGACGCCCAGTTACTGAAGCCATCAAGGAAGAGAAGGAAGCCGGTCGAATGCGGCAAAAATCCCATCGGGTCGGCAACGCCTTGCATTTCTGTTGCTTGTAAGCTCGCAGCTGCCTGTGGATCAGAATGTCATACACGAAGTCACCTTTGTTGAATGATGATGAAACGACAATATTGTCTGATTCGAACGTGGTCTTTTCAGCAGAAATTTGCTTGCGAGCTTGCTTCAATCACTGGACAAGGAGAAAGTGACTGATCGGGGTAGTCCAGGTTCAACAACAATGGTGGTTAAAAGACTCCTTTTTCCGGCACTTTTTTATCTGTTGGTCATGCAGTGTTTGTGAGGGTCATGAATGTGTACAGGACAGGTATAGTCCAATGTCCTTGTTCAACTAAAATGCGTTGTGTTGAAAGACTCCTTTTTCCAGCACTTTTTATTCTGTGGGTCATGCCAGATTTGGGTGCTCATGCCTGTGGCCCTAGAACAGTATTTCAATTGTCAGGTCAACTAAAATAGTGGCGTTCAAAGACTTTTCCTTTTTTCCGCGCACACTTTTAACTATCTGTGGGTCAGAACAGGTTTAATAGACACACTGGCCGGTCCAGGACAGTATATTCAATGGTCCAGTTCAACCCTAAAAAAAAATGGTGGTTGAAAGACTCTCCCCCCTTTTTTTCCGGCACATTTTAATCTGTGGGAGAGACAGAGGTTTAAGGGTCATCTGCTGTTCAAGGACAGGATAGTAAATGTCCAAGTTCATAGTAAAATGATGGTTCAAATTATACTGCGTTCCTCTGCACATTTTTAATTTGTGATCATTCAGGTTAAGGGTCATGGGGGTGGCCCGTGTTACAAGACGGGATCGTGAATAGTCTGTCAGTTTTTTGTTATGAGACCTTTTTACCTTAATTGTCTTGCCTATGATGCAGTCACTTTCCCATTTCTTACAGTTGTGGATGTTAATTCTAGCTTCTCCAACCCTGTTTTTGGTTGTAAAATGAAGGTGTTGCTCCTCTCAGACCTTAGACATTTAATGGACCCATCGGCTATTATCTGTTATCGACTATCAGATACGTTCATGATAATTGCCGATATCGGCATCAAATCGGATAAATGATAGTTGACACAATCGCTCATCACTAGTAATTACCAGTTGTACACAGGCTCTGCAGTGACTACAATAAAGTTACATCCAGTGACTCACAGGAGACGTCTTCTTATGTGTTGTTCTCTTCTCTGATGGATTTTCTCTTTTTTCCTCGTCCCATCTGTCCAGACTACCTAGGTACTTCTCACCGGCCACAGAATTCAATTAGAATTATAAAAAAACAATAATATTTAGGGACTCACCTACTTTGCCGTCACTTCCCAAGCAATTCCTGCACAAATTCCCCACCTATAGCTACCAAAATAGTATTAATGACCCCTTTGGTCTTGGTGTAACGGTTTATATTCCAGTAACAGTATGTTGGTATTATTCCGTATTTTTTATGTGTAAGATATGGTGGTGAATGATGTTTGTGGTATTAATAAGGTGCATTGTATAGTGTAGTTTTTTTGGTGAAATTGGTCCTTGGTATGCAGAGATTTGTCAGTAAGCGCATATGGTGGTGCTAGTCAGTATATGGTTTGCTATTTGTGTGCATTATTTTGTCTTTGTATATTGTTAATTTTGGAAATAATTGTCTGGTGTTACATACTTGTTTGGTCCAGTAAGAAGTTATAGTGGTGATATGTGTTGATCATGGTGGCGGCATTTGCTGGCCCTTAGTATACTGTACTGACCTGCACAATATAGATAAACTTATGTTTGTAAAATCGCAGCATTAAGACTACAAATCCAAAAACAATGGCGCAATTGGCATTTTTTCTTTGTGAACCTCACGGCTCCCAAGCTGGTATGGGGTCCCAAAATTTTCTGATAGTGTGTGAGTCCTCCAGATGCTGAACATGCACACACTTTTTAGGTTAACAATGAAAAGGCCAACTCTGAGTGGAATCTGTCTGTAAACCACGAGGTAATGGTCTTACCCACCAAAACTGTTAGCTCAGTTTTAACTGGTTTTGGGTAATCTTTAATTAGCCTACGGACAATCTTATCAGTGGGGCAACATTTCTTTTTTTCAGATCCTCAGAAAGTTCTTTGCCACCAGGTGCCATGTTGAAATTTCAGTGACCAGGATGGGAGAGTGTGAGTATGATAAGTTTAACGCACCTGCTCTCTATTTGAATCTGAGACTTAGTTACACTAATGAACAAATTGGGGTGTACTCCCTTTTGTTGCCAGCAGTTTAGATATTGGTGGCTGTGTGTTGATTTATTTTGCGGGCGCACCAAATTTACACTGTTATACAAGCTGCACACTTTACTTTGTATTGAGTGTCATATCTTCATTGTTGTCCCATGTTGTCATACAATAGTTACAAAAATATTAAGGTATATACATATATATATTGTGTATAAACAAAACTTATATATAACCCGCCATATAAGGCACACTTAAAGCTTAACAAATTCAAAGTACATGTCATCAAAATAATCTTTTTAAAAGGCTGTTGTAATGTTAGCAGGTTAGAAACTTTTTGAAGGTTTATGATATTTATACTGTCCATGAAACAAATTTCTAACTGCCTCAACTAGAGTGTTCTGTCGTGTAACTTCATCTCATATCAGATTTAGATACAAAGATCAAATTTCCAAACTCCCAGCAGTGAGACTACAAAAAAAGGCAATAAAATCCTTAAGTAAAAAATGATGAAGCTTCCCACTCGTAATGAGATGCTAGTAGAAGCAGCTCTTTAGATTTCTCAAGGGGCCTCTAGTTGCCAAAGACAGACATAATATTTTCTCATTATTAGCTCTTCAGCAGAAAAAAAGAAGCAGGGTATCATGTTCTTTCTGAACACACAGAAGAAGGGGCACTTTACCACTAGTAATTCAGGGCAGCATAATGAAGCAAAAGATGGCTGCAGAACGCCAAGTGATATATAATTATATCTCCAAAGAGAAGGCTTGCAAATACCCTTGGTGATCTTCATTCAAAATAACTTCTCTGGAGAAATCTGATTTAGAAAAGGTTTCAATGCAAAACAAATCTTTTTCTTTCTAAGTTCTTTTGAAAGACATTATTCTCCAAATCCCCAATTAAAACATGACATCTAGATTAGACTACTGGTCATTTTCTTTGCATTAAGACAATATATGATTGAGTTGTTATCTCTGTTATAGAACACATTGCTGTAGAAACAGCAAAAATGTTATACAGAAAAACTAAAAAGCGTCTATAGGCGTCTCAAGAAAAAAACCTTTTGATTCGAAGGTGGTATGCTCATAACAAAAGTATAAATCTTAATATGACTTTGCTTATTTTTCTTTACTTGGCAAGATGAATTAACTGTAATTATTTGTACTTTTGAGTATGTAAATTGATGAATTACAATAAAACACAATATAATACAAATGCTATATACAATGAGGAAAAATAGAAGAAGAATATTTTAAATCAAATGTAGAAGAAAAAATATTCTATATGTAGACTTTATAATAGTTTTGCGGATAGGTAGGAATATACCAGCACAAAAGGTTGAGCCTCTAAAATATGACAGATAATGCTTTGACAAAATGATCAAAGTTAGCATATATTTATGTGCCTAAGTTATTTCATTTTTTTATTTCTTTCAAAAAGCAGCTTTATTGAAAAATATATATATGACATACATCAATAGAACAATGATTATGATCCAAGTGTAGTGTAGAAATAAGTTTATCCAATCCAAGATTAAGCATATTAATTACAGTACAACAAATGACTATAGTGGGACGGTTTCTTTGTCTTCATTCAACTGCGCACCAGCGTCACATATATAGCAAAACATCATTGATGTCCATATAGCAAACAGAACAGTAGGCATACTAGACAAAGACATTCAGGTCGAGTAAGAATGAAGCAATTTCCTGCAAGTATTCCATATTGGTGAGGACAATGCAAGATAAAGAGACTCAACAACATAAAAGGCAAAACTACTGGGCAAGGTGCGAACCGCGCACTGCACCACCTCCACACTCCTTGACAAAGAAGAAGAATAAAAATGATTTCAGATCCCCGTGAAAGTCGTACCCCGTCAATAACGGCTAGAGCGGGCCAACATCGTTATCAACCAACGCGCAAAAACATAGGAGGTTAGCTTCCAAGCGCCCTCGACCCCATGCAGGCTTCAGAACCCTGTGAAAGCACCCATCCCAGCGTCCACCTTTCTCAGGTGTTGAGTCTTTTGTCTGAGTTGGCTATTCAGCTTCAACTCCTCATGCGCTAATATAGAATATTTCTTTGAACCATTTCACCACAGTGGAGGAGTCCGCACAGAGCGCCATTTCCTAAGAACCAATGATATGCGAGATCCGGCATGCCAAAAAGAAGATTAATTAAGCTTCCCTTCAGCGCTCACTCTATGCTAAAAACCCTCTACCATCCGAGATGAGGATTATCATGAAGAGCACCAATCACAAACAACAACACGCGCGCTCTCTTAGTCTGGACGAGACACCATCATATCACAGTAGTACCTCCCGGAGCATGGATCATATTTGATCTCACAACGTTCGTATTACCCCAGAATGCGAGCCTGAAGTACCCTTTCGCATCTCCCCAACATCAACATGTGTTCATAGACCCCCTGTCTCCTTTTTCACCAGCGTCCCATTCCAGAAAGGTGTCCGTAACGCTTTGGGTAATCGAGTGCAAAAATGTTATAAGCGCGAGGCGCTCACATAGCCCATCGTGAGAGCACTTTATAATTAAGGCTCTAAACTGTAATCCTACAACGAGACCGAAGTCTTAGTAAACAGAATGTAAGCCTTAAACAAGCTCAATAACCGTTATAAGAGACAACTCGCGTTTTCTAGCTCCGCAAAGCAAATCCGGAAATTACGGCTGACTGTTGGAACTTGATAGAGACTCGACTATCATATTATAGAGGGGTTGATAAAAGATGGGTTGGCTGCTGCTTTGGCGCACACCTTGTTACCAAGCCAGTAGAGGCACGGTAAAGTTCAATCTAAGTTTGGTAAGTTTCAAAGTAGTGCAAAATCTGTTGAAACTGTAGCCAAGTGTTTTTGTGGTGCTGAATTGGGGTAAACGCTGTCTTCATCAACGATTTAAAGCCGCTGCTGAAGCAAAGTCCCCCACTCTAAGTGCTGTTGAGACCTTCACCACCATGAACAAAGGCAGCGCGAGGTGATGGGGATCCCAGGGATCTCCTTGATAGGATCATTGGGCCACCCTGGGAGTATAGTCCATACTGCTTTCCAAGGAGCGGAATATTGAGAGTTTAAGCTGTGTAACCAAGGGGCAAGGAAGTATGCCTAATACCAGCAAGTATGGAGTAGCCAGGAGAGATAGTACAAACGTCCACCTGCCATATCTGTTCCTCTAAAATGTACCCACTTCTTTTTAGCAACTACAAGTGAGGAACCAATCTACAACACGGACAGATGTTGCCGCTAAATAGTAGGTACATCCGGTCCGAAGTGCCAGCCACCATGTTCCTTCGCTTCTAATTAAGAACACTTCTAGCAATCCTCATTTCTGTTCGCCCATAAAAAAAATGCCTAAAGCATCTGTTCAATCAGTGAAAAATGAATTGGGTCAATTTTAAGTGGGAGAGTCCCTGAAATAGGATATAGAATTCGGCGGCAACACGTTCCATTATTAAGACATTGACAACGTCCTAGCTGTCCAGGAGAAAGTCTCTCTTTCCCCATTTGGCCAAGTCTCCCTTTAACCGTGACGCAGAGGCAGCAAAGTTCAGGTCGAAACACTGAGAAGAAACGGTTTGGGGATCTGTACCCCCAAATATGTAGGACTGACTAGCCCATTGAAATGGGAACTTGGTCAGTCATAAGGAATAAACTACTTATCATGCCAGCATGATGTACATGAACCATGTACTCTTGGAGTATTTTTTTTACTTTAGACGTTACTGATGACCTACCAAAATTTGTTTATGCAGTTCCAGTAAGGCGGGTATGGAGGAATTCAGGTTCTGTGACGAACAACAAGATATCATCCGCGTAAGCAGCACATTGATACTGCTCATATCCCATGTTAATATTATACCCTTCCATAAATTCAATTCTCTACCTAAAAAAGAGATTGAAGACAGGTACTTCATATAAGATTTACGTAAAATGCAGGATAACGAGCTGCACACACTCGGCGTCAATCTCACTGTCTCTGTCCCCATTACATATAAAATGCCAAGACAAAGGTGCACCCCATTCACCCTAAATCTTGGCGCAAGATGTGGATAGATATAGGGCGAATTCTTCCTCTCTTGCGAGCATCACTTGACCCAACCCGAGCGCATGGACAGAGCAGATCGTCAGAAAGTGCCAAATCTACACCCCTGTCGAAAGCTCTTTGTTCCGCTTCAAGTCGGACAAAAGCATTGTGGGGATCCTAGTTCCTGAGCCTTGATGGATAAGGGCAAAACGTTTATAGGGTGTTATCACTTGCCTCTCTGCCTAATAAACGAATTCCAACCTGATCCATGTTGATCAAATCAGAGAGGATTGTGTTCAGCTCCCTGTTGCTAATCATTTTTGCATGAGATGCATAACATCCATCGTTCCTTGAGAGAAATGAGGGTCTTATAGCTATAGCAGGCTAGCGTGGTCCTTTCCCTGGTTTCTCAGTATTCAGGTGATATGGGCTTGGAGAGAGGGATGGGGAGAATGGTGGATTGTATCTGAAACTGATTAAAGAGGTCAAACAAGGGGGGCACGCTTGAGTTTATCTTAAGACTACTTTATAGAAATTTGGCTGTATAGCCGTCTGGGCCCTGGGCTTTAATGTCCCGGAGCTGGCAATGGCCGTGATATCAAGCCAAGGAGAGCTCGGCTGGGGTAAGAGGGATCTTCCAACGCCTGAAGTTCAACATCGCTTCTTTATGACTGCGGTAGAGCGGATAGGATGTGACAAAAAGAAGGCTCAGACTGTGAAGGTCGAAGTAGAAGCGGCAGGAGAAAGGATATAGATCCTTTACTGTAATACACCAGGCAAGCTGTCCATGATCTCTCAGGCTTCCAGATCTAAGGATAATCTCACCTCTCTTAGTTTTGATCTGGCAGAGGACAAATAGAAAGCTCTTTTGTCCTAAGCGGGCTCTTACCAACACATCTGACTTGTCAGTACCCACACATGTAGTACTGAGCCAGCACAAATACAAGGCGTGAACCGAGCAGCCTCTTTTCAGCTCCAAGATCTGATGGATCTCATGTTATGTCGCTATAATAGGTTCCCTAAGGTCATACCCTCAGCCTTACGTGGATTTGAGGGCGGGAATCATATCCAACCTGTGATAACGCTTTACATTAGATCAGATAACTAGTACCCGCAGCAACTCTCATCAGCCTGGCACAACAATGCGCTTAATTAGAACACCTCGAATTACACATTTCAGATCCTCCCACTTAATCTGGGGGAAGTGAATCCGTAGAAAATGATCTCGTCTGAAAGTTGTCTATTTTGATTGCTGCAGGTCTGCCAGCATAAAGAGTCCCATTTCAGGAGGGGATCTACTCACCAGTCCGCAATTATACTGTTTAGCCCCAGCTTCTGCTGCAGTCAGATATCACAATGCACCGAGCATGATCAGATAACCAATAATATTTCCTATAGATAATCTCTTGCATTAGTGAGATAACAGCGCAATGTTGGAGGAATATATAACATCCTCCTGCTATATCAATTCATTGCGGATGGGGTAGAAGGTGTAGTCCGAGTGTATAGCTGTGGTTAAGGCGCCAGGCGTCTGCGAGCTGCAATCGCGCATATGCAGTAAGTTTTTTAATATTTGTTTCAATTTATTCAAAGTGGAAATTGAATGAGTGCCCCTGTGGGACGTGTCCAATACTTGGATTCAAAGCTAACATTAGAGAATAATCCCCGCAGAGGATGCATTATTACCTTCAGCAACAAAGAATTCAAATCATCCCAGGTCGGTAGGTGTAAGGAACGACAATATGGCCCTGTGATTTTGGAGCATATAGTTAGCACATGGTAAAATAAAGACCCATCTTATATTACCATACTTAGTAAAGATGTATCTCGCGCATTTAGGGTCATCTCTTACTATCAACCAGCTGAAACAGTTAAGATTTATATGGAAAACAAAATGGCCACCAATACCACCTATTTCAAATCCCTTTCGATTTTGCCAGAAGGAATTGCTACTGTGACACCACATGGGGAAGACTCTATTCTTGATCATGCAGCTAGGATGCCTGTCAGAATATGTCCTTTCTGGAGACAACAGGTATTCTTGGGAACGCTGTCTCATTAGCATGCTATAGCTAATATTGAGTGACCAGGCTTTCGGGGACATTGAATCCCCATTAACATTAAGTTGATGGCTATCTGTAAAAGTGGTCAATGGTGAGTAAGCAAGAGCCCAAATAATGATTGAGGTAGGTCGGTATACATTACCACGGTCCGCGCCTTGCCACAGCGGAACAAATGATAACAATAAGCATACTCAATGCTAAAGAACACACATTCGAGAAAGCCTAACAAACAGACAGTCAGGCACATTTGACTACAAGCAAATGCAATGAAGAACTACTATCACTGCAATATGTGACCAATAATTTTTCACAAAAGGTACCCTATGGTGTGTAAAGTAAAAGAATGCAAACGAAAAATCAAAACATGTAATTACGTCACAAGTGCGAGGGGACAGCACCGAGACATTATCGGGGGCATTTCCTAAGAGTAATTGCATCACATACCGAGATCTTTAAATGCCTGATACAATAAGTCACAACCTTAAGATGAGCTCCAAAGAACACAGATGTCCCAAATAGTCCAGGAGATACATCTCAGATCCCTGGAGACTGGACTAAGCTTGGAAATAAATAATACCCATGTTCCGTAAAGCCTCTTCCCATGTACCATAAGATCCAAGACGGGCGGGTGTCATAATAGCATAGCAGCAACAGTCTGTCACTTTAGTATTATGGTAAAAGGCTTCTCTAGCGATGACACCATCCACCCTCCAAGTCGCAGACGCATCACGGATCTCATGGCGCTGGTCAGCCGTTGTTCTTTGGGTGGGGTACAACACCATCCGCCATCATCTGTTGAGAGAGGGTTCCGGATTCTTGGGCCCGACAGGGGCCGCTTGCAAGATATGCTGACTCCCATCCCTGGGAGGGAGATCAGTGGGAGTTTCAAGCTTTGTCAGGAAGTTCCGGGATATCAGATACGTGACCTGAAAGTAACCGTGGAGTCTTCAACCTCTAAACATGACAGGGCGAAAGGGAACCCCATCTGTACTGGATTCTTCTTCTTCTTGCAACATCAAAGTTAGTGGGACGAGAGCAGGTATCCCTACATTTAGCCTTGATTCGGGAGGTTGTAGAGTACGTCTGGACAGATCGGGTAATTATTAGTAATTTTGACACCTTTCATGAGTGAGGATGTCGGAGTGTTTCTGGCCCCCATATGAACTCTTCCTTTACTAACAAGCGTATAGTGGAGCACGCAAATTACGACACTAGGTTTAGCGAGGTCCTTGGCTGGTAGGGGCGCAGAGCCCTGTGTGCCCTGTCCATCTCTATCGGGTGTCTTCCGCAGCTTTGTGCCTATCAACTTATTGAAGAGCTATGTGATGGAGTAAGTAATCAATCTTCGAGCTTTTACTGTCTCAGGAGTCCTCTAAGCCTAATGTGTGTTTCCTACGTTCCTGTGTTATCTGCATCGTCAAATTGTTCACTAAATTTCTGATACAGGTGCTTTTGATTTCTCAACTTGCTACTGGAATTTCAGAGATAATCGACTGGGTTGTTGCAGTCGTGTGTAGTTTTTTTCCACTAGTGTTTGGATTTGGCTTTGGATATCAGAGACGTGCTGGACTGGACCGTGTTAAGAATCTTGTCTTCCAGGGAGGCATAAAAGGTCTCGTGCGAGCCGCCGACAATGTCGTTTTTGGTGGTATGAGAGTCAGAATCGCCCTCAGCTCAGGGTGGCCTTGTAGTACCAGCAGGGCTTCTTCTTTTAGCTGCAGAACTTTTTTGGTTTGTCGGGTGCTATAGGATCAAAACAGGTGTTGGGCTTGTATAGCAGTATTTGGGCCTCGAGGGGCAGTGTGCGACGGTAGCCATGATATGGGGGGGGGGAAATCCCCTGCGCCCAATGTCCCGTGGGTCTTCCCTGGGGAGGAAACAGGGAAAAAAGGCAAGCGTGACCCCTGTATCCACGTCCCGACTGTTGGGGTGGAGAAGGGGCCGTAGCCATGCTGAGAGGTGGCAATATACGAGGGGGAGCCCCTGGCTGATGGATATGGGTTAGTCTGGGCTTGACGCGCTCCTTTTGGGGCCCCTTTTAACAGGGCTACATGAAGCCAGGAACCTCCGGGGCTGTCACGTCTTTAATGGGTCTCCTCCCCTCCCCAGGGGGCGAGTTGGCCGGGCCCCCGGTAGGAGGGCAACCGTGCGGCGGCCTGTTTTAGTTTGGGGCCCCAGCCCAGCCCCACGCCCGGGGACCTGCGCCTCCCGGGTCAGTGTCAGTCAGCGTCCGCTGCCCCCCTCGCTTCCTGCTGGAGTCCGCGTCCCTCTGGGCCGTTCTGCGTGCCGCTGCCTCCCCTTTGCCCGCAGTCACCGCAGGAGTTGCAGGCCCGATGCTCACGGGGGTGAGTCACGCGTGGCAGGGGAAAATGGCACCTGGGGCTGGGGGGGATGCCTCGTGTCGGCGGATTCCGCCCCGCAAAGGGGAGTAAAATAGTTCTTGATCGGCACCGTCAGAAAACCCGGGGCCCCCATTATTTTCCCTTTGCCCCCTTTCCACTCTTTTGGGTCTTTTGTTTAAATAGGAAATTTCTAGGGGGCCCCCACGGAGCTCGGGCTCGCACTCCTAACTTTCACATGCCCGGGCCCCGCCCCCCCCTAAGTTATTTCTTAATTATTCTTGACTTCCAATGTCCTCATAAAACAGTTTAAACATTATCACCTAAGCTTCCTTTAGTGTGAAACTGCCACATTTAACTATATGTTTTTTTCTAAAATAAAACAAAGGATCCTGAAGGCAAATTCTTACTCTTTGCCAATAAATATAAGTATGAGTATGCAATGTTCTCCCTTTTAAATGATGGGACAAGGCTATAGTACAATGTTTAATTTTGGGGGTTTTATAAAAAAATTTAAAAAAAAATAAGGGGTCAAAGGTTTGGGAGCACATCAGCCCACTTCAAACACTTGATAAATGGGGGCCCCCCCCCAAAACTCATGCTCTGCCCAAAAGGGATAAGCTTTTCAATTAGATTTTTGAAAACACTTAAAAGGTTTTTTAATGTATGGATAATTTTATATTATAAAGATTTAATTTGAGAAAAAGGAAAAACCCCCCTTGGGTTCTATGGGGGGAAAATGTATAAATTTCCGGCACTGACGGGCCCAAATTTTTCAAAATCGCTTAAAGGTAGTGTAAATTTCGCCAAAAATGATAAACCCCTTTTTTCTTCTGCAGTTCATGCATCCGGGGCAGTCATCCCAAAACAACAAATTCTGGCTCAGGCAGCCCCACCTTTAACCTTTTCTGGCGGTTCTAACTTTTTCTGCGCCTAGATTTGGAAACCCAAAGAATCATAAATTTTTCCTTCTTCTATGAATGTGGTGCACACCCCCCCAAAACTCCCCAAATTTTTGGGTGCAGAAAAAATGTTTTTGGGCCCGCTTTACAAAAGGAAAACTTATTTCGCACCAAATTTTGGGAAAATGAAACCTGTTCAAACATTCTTTTTGGTGCAAATTAAAACCAGTAAACTGGTGGAAACCATTTCATACATTCACCCTATTTTTTAAATATCAAGGCCTTTAAATGACAAAAAAATACCCCTTTGAAAGGGTTTTAAAAAATTAGGTATTAGGTAAATAAAACCCTCTGAGGCAACAAAGGAAAAAAAAAATTTTGTAAAATATTTTAATTTAATAAAAAAAACCCCAATCATAAAATCATTACTTAATAAAAACTAGGCAAAAATAGAGAAACAGTCTGTGAAATATTATGAACACCCTCACTTCTTGTATAGAAATTAAAATGCTAACTTGCAATCATTTGCTGCTAATCAAATTCCTCATTAGAAAATATGACTACTGTTGGTCTGTAGCATTCAGGTCTGTTAACAGAAATCCAAGTAGAAAAAAAACAAGAAAATTAAACAAAAAAAAAGGTAATTTTGAAATTTATAAAGTTTTGATTTTTTTTTAAAAATGACAAATTTGAAACCCGCAAGGGTTTTTTGGTAAACCAAAATTTTTTCAGAACAGGGCGTTTAATTTAAAGGGAAAAAAATTTTGTCCCTAAACTTTTTAAGACCCGCGCCTTTTTCGGCGCTTCCTGTAATTTTAGGGGCCAGCAAACCAATTACAAATAGAGCAGGGTAAATGTGTTTTGCGACCCCATGATTTGGATGTTAGGGTTTGGCGATTGGCTGAAAAATCACATGACCTTTTTATTACATAAAACACTTTCCTTTTTTCACCCTTAGTTCGGGAAAACTCCTGCTAAAAACCTGGAATTTGCTACTGTTTTTTTCCCCCTTTAAATTTTTGGGCCCTCAGTCAAAAATTGGGTTTTTCCCCTTTGTCTCAGCTGGTTGCCATTTTGTTTCCTGTTTCCTGCCCCAGTCCTTTTTAAAACTCCCTCAACCTGTTTTTTTCCCTGCTTGGGGTATTGTTCCTAGCTCCTGCTTAGCTTACAGTCCCCCCCTCGCCTGGGAACTCCCCTTTCCCCCATTTTTGTTTCCTGTCCTCGCACCCCCTGCAAACCTCAGTGACCTCTTCCCCGCCGTCAGTCTCCTGCTACTCCTCCCCGGGGGAAACCCCTTTGCCTTCCCCTTTGCTGTTCCAAAACAAGACTCCAGTGCCTCCTTGTTTTTTTTTCCTTAGCCCCTGCCATTGGATTCCACCATAACCCCAAAAAATAAAAAACAGGATACCAAGCCTAAAAGGGACCCCGCCGGGGCGGGGGAAGCCCAGAACCCTCGCATCAAGCAACTTCACACAACTGTGGGCTAAAAATGCCCCTAGATGCTTTGTTAAGATAAAATTATGACTTTTTAAAAGGCCCCAGAACCCCCAAAAGCATCCAAGCCTATGGAAAAAACCATTCAAGACCTAACGGGGAACCGTGCAGACATTATCCACCCGGGAAACCCACTTGGAAAAAAAGCGCCCGGGGACCACCCCCAAGGGTTTCCGGTGGGACCCAAAGGTTGCCCCCAAATTTTAGATTTGGCGGGGACCTTTAAAAATTCCGGGTTTTCCCTTTAAACCAATGCAATTATACTTTAAACCAAATCCAACACATTTTTCCGACGGAAAAGGCAAGGGTTTATGAAACTTTAGGCTATTTACACTAAAGCAATTCCCCTGGGCAAGCCCCTTGATTGAGCCCCAAAAGACGCCCGTTTGAATCACCGGGGGACTTCTTTGGGATGCCATGAGCCCAAATGTTTAAACGATCCCCAATCGGGGTTTTCTACGGGGAAGCAGCAATCCTACATTCCCTTCGGGGCAAACGCCCCGGGCCGATAAAAATTTTGGAGTTTAAAAATTTTGGGCAATCGACACCAATTGGAATGAGGCAGCAAAAAATGTCTTTTTTGGGGGAAAAAGGATTTATGCAGCTCTTTAAAAAGGACAATTTGGTCCGGCAGAAGCCCCCTTGGGTTTGGGGGATGCCTTCATAAATCACTGCATCCAAATTTGATACCCGGCTTCTGAACACGACAAAAAAAAGGGGGCCCTATTTTAAAACTATGATACCAACCCGGGGCCCAGTCTGTTTCCCGTCTTTTTTCCCCAAGGGAAACCCCTGTAAAAAACTCGCAGAGAATCAGGAATAAACCGATGCAAGAGTTTCCCATATTAAGACGTGAGAGCGTCGACAGAAAGAGCCCCGGGCTTCGGGAGATTTATAGCTTCTACGGGGGGGAAAGCCTGCCCACTTCCTTATCAACTGTCCTACCCCCTCCAAGGAAAAATTGGGGGCGGGCCTTTTAAGGGCCCCCTACTGCTCAAAATGGAGAACCCCCATTGCTTCAGGACAAAAATTTAATCCGGAAAGCAGTTGGTCCATTCCATCTCATCAGGGGCACCCTCAATTAAAAAAGAAAACCCAAAGACTCTAAATTGTTTCCCTTCCTTTTAAAAATTCCGGGCAAACCCCAGTGGATATCCACCCCCGGCCTTATGGGGGAATTTCGGGGGCCAAGTGGAAATTTTTAAATTGGACCTGTCCTTTGCTCGAAAACAGGGGGTTAAGATCCAGAAAAGACTCTCGCCCATGGTAATGGGGGCCCGTTAGTTTGGATCTCCCGGGACCTCTGGGCCGGGGGATCAAAGACAAAACCATTTTGAAGTAAATTAAAAGATTTTCTCAAACCCCAGGGAAGAAACTGGTCGTTTCTTTTAATCTCCCCTCCCACTTTCCCGTCATCCGGGGTCTCCCCCTGGTTTGCAAGCCCGAACCAGTGATTAACGGGGAAACCCAAAGGGAATAAGTTTCCCCCCAGGGGGGAAGGGGCCGCTCAACAGCTCACCCCTGAAAAGCCCTGAAGACCCATTTTCCAAGAAAAGGAAGTCAATAGAGTTTTACCGTCAGTATCCCCTGGAATTTCCCAGATGCTGCACAAACAGAATGCAACAACCCCCCCCCCACACCGACCCATGATTGCCCCATAAAATTGTTTCCGGGGTGAAACCAAATCCCTTTTTCGGAAACATCTATCCTTTGGCAGGTCCCAAATTTAAAACCCTTGAAATTTTTTACATAGAAAAAACCCGGGCAAAGGGGGTTCATCCCCCCCACCCCCCCACCCGGGGGCTCCCAAATTCCTTTGTTAAAAAAAAAAAGGGGTTTCCCCTTAACCTTGTTTTGATTATAAAGAATTAAAAAAGTTTACCATAAAGAACCGTTACCCAAACCACTGATCCCCGGGGGCTTCTGGAAAGAGTACAACATGCAAAGATTTTTCCAATTTAAACCCCTACGAGGCCCTTTAACTTAGTCCCGTATCAGATCGGGGGATGAATGGAAAACAGTTTTTGGGTCACTTTAAACGGGCATTTTAATTTATTGTTTTTAAAGGGCCTTTTTTGGCCCTTTTGTAATGCCCCAGCCCCCTTTCCCCAACACTCGTAAAATGACATCTTTAGAGACCTCCGGGAAATTTTTCATAGTCTCTACCTGGACATTTTTTAAATTTTCCCAAACCCTAAATGGAAAACCCCCAGAGAAAATGTGAAATTTGTTCTAGAACGTCTGAGAAAAAACCCCTTCTCTCCCTCAAGTTTGAAAAAGTTTTAATTCCATCAGACGAGTTTCCAAATTTCCCCTTGGGGCTATGTTATTTCGCCTCATGGTCTAAAATTTTGGACTCTAGAAAAGTTTAAAGCAATAGAAAACGGGGCCTCCCCCCAAAAACATAAAAGATGTTAAATATTTTTCCCATAGGTTTTTTCCAACTTCTATAGACCTTTATTTAAAAAATTTCTCAAAATAATTTCTCCCTTTTCCATTGACTAAGAACAAGAATGCTTTTGTTTGGTCCCCCCCAAGCACAAAGTCCTTCTACCTTCCTAAAAAACCAAGTTTTACTACAAACCCCTGTATTTAAATTTACCTGACCCAGAAAAGTGCCTTCCCTTGTGGAAGTGGATCTTTAGACGGGGCTATTGGGGGTATTCCCATCTCGAAAAACAGGAGACAAGAGTTTATTACACCGTTTCGGGGTTTTTCTCCCGAAAGTTTATCATCTGCTGAGAAGAAATTTTGATTGGGGAATTTAAAAAACTAAATTTGCGATTTTCGCAGCCCTTTTTAAAGGGAAAGGAGACACCTCTTCCCGGGAACCCACAGCAAATAATCGTTCTTACTGACCACCCCCGTAATTTGGAATTCGGAGACTGGCCCAAAAGTCAAACCCCTCCCAAGCTCGTTTGGGGTCTTTTTCCTCAACCCCAATTTTTAATTTTTTAATTTTAAAACAGGGCCCGATCCCGTAAAGGGGAAGGGGCCCAACGCTATCAAGAATGTTCTCCAATGATTTCCAACCCCCTACTATTCCCTCAAAACAATTTTTTCCTGAGTCTACTGTTTGGGAGTAACCAAATAAAGACTTTCTTGAAAAAATAAGAGAGGCCTATGGGGTCGACTCCCTTGGGGTTTTCAACCACCTTTATGATGTCAATTTTGTCTTAAGAAAAAGGATGGGGGGCCCATTGGGAAAGCTAAAATACCCCCAAAGATAAGACTGAAAATCCTGAGACTAGCCCCTGATTCTAAGAATTTCTGGGCACAAAGGAATGCAAAAAACACAGGAATTTTATCCCGGGGTTTTTTTGGGTGGGCCCCAAATTTTTTACAGGACTGTAAGGGAAATATTACATCCCTTTTAAAGTTTGTCCCCGATGGGAAACCCTCCACGTTTTTTCCACCCACGGGTTTGGGTTTTCAAAACCTTTGGCCCCGTCCCCTCTCGTTCCCCGGGGGTTTCCCTTTTAAGGACTTTTATGGAAACCGCCTACCTCTAAAGGGGAAAAAAACTTTTTCCTTTGAGTAGTTTTACCGGGGCCCCAAGGCGGCACACTTCATCCCATGTAAACCCGGGCACCCTCTGCCAAAAGGGAAATGCTGACCTCATAATTCAGAATGTGTTTTCCCCCTGCATGGAGTTCCTGGGTGAAGTGATCTCGGGGTCGTGGGAATTTCCTTTTTACATCCCAAAATTTGGCAGGTTTTTTTTCTCCCCACTGGAAAATTTATATTAATCTATCAACCGCCCTTTTACCCAAAAATCTAAAAGGGCAGACTGAACGCACAAATTTAGACCCGGAACAGTAAACCCCGATGCTTTTATTTGTCACCCCCAAAAGGGCGGGTTTTACTACTTCCTTTGGGTGAGTTTTTTGTACAACCCAAATCCCAAAAATGCCCCACCAAACAAAAAGGGCCCTTTTTTTGCAAAATTTTGGGAATTTCCAAACCAAACATAAATTCTTTGATCCCTCTGTTTCCCCCAAAATTCCAGCGCCGCAAAAAAGGGTCCAAAACTACAGCAAAATTTGCAACATTGAAGGAAAAACTAGAGAGGGGGGGGAAGAAAAAATTTCAAAAAGAAGGGAGAAAAAACGTTTGAAGACCAAAAACCAACTTGAAAGTGGGGGATAAGGTATGGCCCGTCTAAACCCGAAATTTGAAAAAAAGAGTGGGCCCTTTACCAAAACTGGGACAGGGAAATTTGTTGGGCCCCTTAAAATTTATCAAGATAATCGGGCCATTTCTGGGTCGGCCCCAAAATCCCACCATCTATGAAGAACCCACCCCTGTAAATTTTTTAACTCTTCCCAAAGCCTGCCCTGTCCCAACCCCTTTTCCCCGGGGCGTGTTCCCTCCCCCTCCGGTTTCAGGGAGACGAATGGGGAAGAACATTTTTTTTTGGAGCGAATCCCTGGGCCCCGAGATTTTTTCAGGAACCCCGCTGCAATACCCCATTAAGGGGCCCAAGGGTTTTTGGGGCCCCAAGAAAATTTTGGGGGAACCCGTGGTAACACAATGCCCTTTTATTTAAAAAGACAATTTCAAACAAAAACATCCGGGAAAAACCCCAGTCAGGTATCGTCCCCGAGGCCGCTCTTGAGGTGGGAAATAATGCAGAAAACTCCGCCCAAAACCCCTGGAACTTGCTCCGGTTTTTTTCCCTTTAAATTTTGCCCTCATCCCAAGATGGGGGATCGTGTCCCCAGCTGGTTGCCACCCTTTTTTCCTGTTTCCTGTCCCAGGGGCCCTTTTAAAAAACCCTCAACCTGTTACTTTCCGGGTTTAGTATTGGGGTCCCCACCCTGCTTAGCTTTCCCGTCCCTCCTCCCTAGGAACTCACCTTCCAGTTTTTCCTGTCCCTGGCAGTCCACCCGCAAAACCCAGTGACCTCTTTCCGCACGTCATCTCCTGCTACTTCCCCAAACCCTTTGGAAACCTTGCCCGTTTTTCCTGCGTTCCAGATTTAAGACTCCAGTCCTCCCTTTTTTTGTTTTCTTTTGCCCCCGCCAAAGGGTTCCAGCCATACACCCCGTACAACACTTAGGGGTTCCCCTCAGCATTCATAGGAAAAAGGAAATTTTCGCTTCTGCCCCTGGCCAAACACCTCAGCGAAATTAGTCTAATTTTTTTTACAGAAAACCCCCTACTAAAAGCTGTGACCTTCCAATTTAAATTTGATTAGAGATTTGAATATTTTAAGTATTAGCTAGAGAATTTTTAAACAGCATCGACCACTGGAAAAATCACAGGGAAGCGGGGGGGGGGGGGGGCCCCCGGGGGAAACAGACAACTCTATCAAAAAAGAACACTGGGTAAAAATTCACCAAGACTTTGTGTAGACCCTTGCAAATGCAATTTCTTTATTTTTTAACAGTTGCTATTGAAATTTTTCCCAGGGTATTGGGGCCCGAACTTATATTGGAAAACACTTTATTTCCGGGAACTTCAGGTCTCTTGTTAGGGGCAAAACTCCATTTTTTTTTATCAGTATACATTTCAAGATAGGGTTCATTTTAAATTTTACCCATTTCCCCTGTGTTGATATAACCACCTTGCAGTTAAATTACAATCCCCGCAATCTTGTAAACACACAGGTTGTTTTTTGCCCCCAAAAAACCCGGGTATCATATTAAAAAATAAAAAGATTTCCCTGTTTTTTTTACTTTTTTCGCACCCAGCTTTGTTAATTTACGCACATCCACGTAAATCTTAAAACACAAATTTTATTTGTCCAAACCCCAGGTGGGAAATTTAAAGGTGCAAAAAAACCGTGTATTATACGAAAACAAAACAGATACGTGTTTTTTGACTTTTGCGCCCCCCGCTTTGTTTTTATTGGGCCAGCATCCCGTAAATCTTAAAACACAATTTTTATAGCACCACAGGTGAATTGAAAGGTCAAAAAATACCGTTTAAATTTCAAAAAAACATAACCCGATATGTGTTTTTTTTTCACTTTTGCCCATCCTTTAATTTTTTTGATAGACACCTTTCAGTTAAATTTGGAAAATTCCCCAATATTTGTTTTTTTATTTGAGGGGGTTTGAGAAAAGTTTTGATTTGCCGTCTTTTTAAAAAGAGACTTTTCCAAAAATATTCCCTAAACCCTTTTCAAATTTTTTAAATTTCTGAACATGGGGCGAAATGCAAAAGGGGTTTAAACAGCAAAAAAGGGGGGGTAAACACATGGAGGAGAGGTACGAGAGAAGGGCCCTTCCCCGGGCCTTTGGGGACAACACCCATTCCAGGGATCGTCAGTTTGGCCCGGGCCTCAGGGCCGTCATTGCTGGGGTTTAAAAGGGCCCGGGGAATCTAAGTAAACGAACCCTCGTCCCCATCTGTCCTTTTAGTGGTTAATGCAACCTGCCTCTAGCAGTCTTTTCCTCCTCGTCCTCCCAAACACGGCCGACAAATTGGGCCCCATCAGCATTCCCTCAGGGAATGGGTCAAGGCCCGGGGGGTTTGGGGGCATGCGGGGGTCCAAACAAGGGAAAGTCAATGACCAATTCAACTAAAATGTGGTTAAAAAACTTCCCTTTTTTTGGCACTTTTTTAAAACTGGGGTCTTTCGGGTTTGGGGGTCATGCTGTGGGGCCCCCCACAGGGTTTTTGCCCCAAAGTCCATGAAACTAAAATTTTGGGTTGAAAGACTCCTTTTTCTACACTTTTTTAATCGGGGGCAAGCAGGTTTTGGGGGTCATGCTGGGCCCAGGACAGGTATAGGGCAAAGTCCATGAAAATTAAAAAGGTGGGTTTAAAACCCCTTTTTCCGGGAAATTTTTTTAAAACTGGGGGTTTTGCAGGGGTTTTGGGGGTCATGCTGTGGGCCCCGGGCAGGTATAGTCCCCCCGTCCCGTGAAACTAAAATGGGGGTTTTAAAGAAATCCTTTTTCCGGCACCCTTTTTAAAAGGGGGGCAGGGAAGGGTTTTGGGGGTCAGCTGTGGCCCAGGAAAGGTTAGTCCCAAAGCCCCGGTTTTAAATAAAATGGTGGGGTTTTGGGGAAAAACTCCTTTTTCCCCCGGGGACTTTTTTTAAACGGGGGCATTTCAGGTTGGGGGGTCATGCTTGGCCCAGGGCTGGGATAGTCCAAAGTCCCTTTAAAAAAAATGGTGTTTTAAAGACTCCTTTTTTTTTGGGACTTTTTAAATGTGGGGTCATCAGTTTGGGGCCCCCATTTCGTGGCCCAGGACAGGTATAGTCAATGTCCATTTTAAAATAAAATGGTGGTTGAAAGAAATCCCTTTTTTCCGGGACTTTTTTTAAACTTGGGGGCATGCAGGTTTTTTGGGGGTCCTGCTGTGGCCCAGGAAAAGGTAAATCAATGTCCAGTAAAAATAAAAAGGGGTTGAAAAGACTCCCCTTTTTTCCGGCAATTTTTTTTTCTGGGGGGCATGCAGGGTTTTTAGGGGGTCATGCTGGGGTTCCAGGGCACGATATTTTAATGTCCCCGTTTTAAGTTTAAAATGTGGTTTTTAAATCCAAAATGGGCCTTTTGGGACTTTTTTTAATTTTTGGGGGATGCAGGTTTAAGGGGCATGCTGTGGTAGAAGACAGGGATATGAATGGGTGGGGTGTTTTTTTTCTGTGGCTTTTAAAAACCTAAGTGTTTGCCTAAGAAATTTGCACGAATCCATTTGACTGTTGTTTGGGTTTAATTCCCCGCTTCTTTTAAAACCCTGTTTTTGGGGGTTTAAAAATGAAGGGTTTTTTGCTTTTCCCATAGACTTTTTAAAGGTTTATCGCTCATAAAACGACTGCTCACCCACGAAAAACCTTATCGATGATGGCCGACTATCGACTACGCCCATGTTTGAAAGCCAAAGAAAACGCCAACACTAAATTTTAAGGACATTTAAAAAACAATTTTTAAATCCCCTCCCCTTTCAGCCCTGCAAGCACATATGCAGGATAAAAGGCAAAGTGCAAGTAAGTCCCTGTTCATATTTTTCATTCTCTGGTTTTAAATTTATCCATCTTGATATTGAATGAGGCTTTTCCCAAAACACCAGGGGGTTCAAATACTTATTTTTTTAAACACACATACACACACCTTTTAAAATTTAAATACAAATATAAATTATAATATATATATATATATATATATATATTATATATAAAAAATATATATAATAATAAATATTAAAAATATAATAATAATAAAATATATAGATATATGTGTGTGTGTGTTTGGGGTGTGTGGTTTTTGGGGTGTGAAAATAAGTATTTGGGTTAAAACTGGTGATTTTGAAAGCCCCACTTCATATCAAGATTGAAAAAAGTTAAACAGAGAATGAAATATGAAAAAGACTAATTTCACTTTGCTTTTAAAACCTCATATGGCTTGCAGGCTGTAAGGGTGGATTTCAAATTGTTAAAAAATGGGCCCTTTTAATATTTTTAAATTTCCTTTCCCAAAGGGTTTATTTTCTGATGTTTTTTTCCCACTTTGGGGTTTTTGTTAAAAGACCGAAGCAAAAGACCCCCAAAAATTTGTCATACTTTTTTTAATTTAGGAATTTCATTAGGGAGCAAAATTTGCAACTTACCATCTTAAAATTTTTAACCAAGAATGGGGTGGTTCATAATATTTCTCTATTTTGACCTAGTTTTTATTAAATAATGATTTAGGGGTTTTTTATTTTTTTTTAAATCAAATAATGACAAATTTTTCATTTTTCAGGTTTTTTTTGACCATCCAAAGGGTTTTAATTTTTCCAAATTCCTAATTTTTTAAACCTTGCAAGGAAATATATTTACAAGGGCCATATATATTATATATATATATATATAAAAAAAAAATATATATATTTTAATATATGTTTTATATATAAACTCAAATATATATAAAATATATAATATATATATATTTTATTATGTATATCTATATAATTTTATAATATATATATTTTATAATATAATATATATATTATATATGTATTGGAAAAAAAAAATTACAAGGACCAAAAATATTTAAAATATATATATATATATATATATATATATATATATATATATATTTTTAAATTTTATGTAGAATTTATTAAATAATATATAATAAATAAAATTATATAAATATTTATATAAATATTAATATTATAATATAGAGATATAAAATAGTATGGGGGAAAATAGGGATTTGATACCAAATGGTGAAATTTTGGGAAAACCTCACTTCAAATGTGAGAGGTTTCAATCTAAAAGAAAAAACCGACAAAACACGTTTTTGGGGATTTTTTTAAAATTTTTAATTTGCATTTTATTGCATGAAATAAGTAAGTATTTGATGCAATAGAAAAAAAGAACCTAATATTTGGTACATAAAACTTTGTTTGCAATAACAAAAGTCAAATGTTTCCTGTAGTTCTTGACCAAGTTTGTACACACTGCAGCAGGGATTTTGACCCACTTCTCCACACAGATCTATCTAGATCTTCCAGGTTTCGGGACTGTCGCTGGGCTGCATTGAGTTTCAGTTCCCTCCAAAGAACAGTTTTCTTGGGTTGTACTCATCCTTCTTCTTCCTCCAAACATGACGAGTGGAGTTAATACCAAAAAGTTCTTTTTTTTTGTCTCCTCTAACCACATGACCTTCTCCCATGCCTTCGCTGGATTATCCAAATGGTCATAGGTGAGCTTCAAACAGGCCTGGACATGTGCTGGCGTGAGCAAGGAGACTTTGCATGCCCTGCAGGATTTTAATCCATGATGGAGTAGTATGTTACTAATGGTAATCTTTGAGATTGCAGTCTCATCTCTATTCAGGTCATTGACCAAGTCCTCCTGTGTACTTCTGGGCTGATTCCTGACCTTTCTCAGAATCATCTTTACAACACAAGGTGAGAGATTGCATGGAGCCACAGAGCAAGGAAGATTGACAGCCATCTTGTATTTCTTCCATTTTCTAATTGTGGGATTGATTGATTGATTGATTGATTGATTGATTGAGTGATTGATTGAGTGTGTGGGCAGGTGTCTTTTATACAGGTAATAAGTTCAAGCGGGTGCAATCAATATAGGAAATGTGTGCAGAGTAGGAGGGCATCTTAAAGAAAAACTAGCAGGTCAGGGAGAGCCAGAATTGTTGCTGGTCGCTCAGTGATCAAGTACTTATTCATTTCATTATTCAAACATCATCACCACCATTATATCTTTTTTGTTTGAAATTTTTTAAAAGTCACAATTGTATCAAATACGTTGTTCTTATATATATATATATATATATCTATATATACATATATATATAAATCTTGGATCGACTATAGTAGTAGGTTGCTGCAGCAATCCATACTTTTTAAACATTTCCTACATGTGCTTTTTAATTAGAAAATTCACACCTGTCAATTAAAAAAACGTATTTTGTGAACCTGTAAAAATGTCTTTTTTTCCTTGTCTACAACATATTTCCCTGAAGAACCATTAATGGCTTCATCCAATGCAATATTAAACTCTGCTTGGAACGTTAGCAAACTCTTTTTTTATTGAGACATATATTTTCTATTAGAGCAGATTACTTTATAAGGATCAGCTTTTGAACAGGATTGAAAAAATGTTTCACTGACAATGGACTCCAGTGGACTTATTGCAGTACTGTGATGAATGGGAAAAGCTGAGTCCTTCATATACTTCCTAGTATGTCTTATGTACTATCATAAATATAATTATCATGGTACTGTCATCATTCACTTTAAGATCAATAATATATTTATTCTGCATTGGTAGAAAATTTTATTGATAAATGAAAGGTGATGATATCATTGAAACTGACTACAGTACCTTGTTTTAAATGTAGAATTTTCTTTCATTCCAGAATGATAATGATGGTAATTTGCTTTTAGACATTGATGTGTAGAGCTATGGTTGATTAACAAATTATAGTATATTGTGAAACCTGACTGACCAATTACAATTAAACAAGGTCAGTGTCTGTTTAACTCTGCCATTTAAACTACATTCTACTGATTTTATGTTTCAGAATTAGCTGGATCCTGTTATTTAAAAGTGAAGAAATCCATACAGATTAGTTGTCATAGTGAATAGCAATGCTCTAATTTTGATTTAACCCTTTAACCCCTTAACGACCCTGGACATATGAGTACATCCCAGGGTTGCTAATAGGCTATGTAGCGGGATCGCTCTGCGCCACCGGGTGTTAGCGGCTTATTGCAGCTAACACCTGGCAGTTACAGTGCACCATTCCTCACTGCGATCGGGACACCAGCAGCGAGAAGTTTTCATGTGTAAAGAAAAATACAAAAATATCAAAAGTTCAAATCATCCCGCTTTTGCCATTTTACAAATAAAAAAATAAAATAATAAAAAAGTTACATATATTTGGTATCAATGCATCCAAAAATGTCTGATCTATTAAAATATAACATAATTTATACCATACCCTGAACACCATAGAAGTAAAAGAATTTTAAAAACGCCAAAATTGCGTTTCTTTGGTCATTTTACGTCCTCTCAAAATTCGAATAAGATTGATAAAAAATTTAGTATGTACTCCAAACTGGTACCAATAAAAAGTATGCTTCAGCCCGCAAAAAATGCCATCTCCCTCAAGTCTGTAGGTGTTAGTAGAAAAAGGTATTGGTTACAGAAAACGGTGCCACGGTGCAAATTTGAAAAATAGTAAATGCTTGGAATTTTTTTACGGTACCAAAACACAACAGAAAAGTAAATGTTTGGTATTTACGGAATACAGGAAACACATAATCATTAATGGAGAATGAAGGCCCTAGGAAAAAAAACCTGCAAACATAGCACAAGTAAGTTTTTTTTTTCACATTTTGTCCCACTTGGAATTTTTTTCCAGTTTCTCAGTATACTCTATAGTACAGTGAATAACACCATTAGAAAGTACACCTTGTCCCGCAAAATAAAAGCCCTCATATGTCTAGGTAGGTAGAAAAATAAAAAAGTTATGACACTTTGAAAGCGAGGAGGAAAAAAACAAATGTGTTAACAAAAAAAACCGCAAGGTCCTTAAGGGGTTAATTAACCATGATGTAAAAATAAGTTATGGATTGATGATGAATTGATTTACATTGATGCACCACAAAGTACGATTTCATAATGATGACATGGACATAGGAGTTTTCCCTGTGCTATCACCACAAGGCATCTATGGTGGCTTCCTTTGTCAAAGTAACAATGGGTTATCGTGGCAGGTCTTCCATGAGTATCTACCAGAGCTAAAGCAGAACAGGTTGCCTTTCCATGTAATAAATAACTTAAACACAAGATACATCACAGTTATGTGTAATAAAGAAAATTCCTAAGCACATTTAAATAGAATGAATCAGAATTGGAGTATGTCATTATTAAAATATAACATAAAATTTTACATTTTAAATAAGAGATGCTAAATATAACTATTGAGATCATTTGATACATACAGAAGTAGTGATAGAAGGGAATTCCAACCACCTTAACAGCTCATGAAGCTAAAAAAATATAGGCTAGAAATTAGAAACAACGGGGACAATTGTCTCTAATAAGCCCTGTATGGGCTGACAAAATCCCTAAGGTCTAAATAACAGTGTAGCCACCATGACATGGACAACCCTCACAGTAACCTGTCCCTACAAACACTGTACCCTATATTGACCTAGATACCGAATGGTACACACATTCCCAACATGAACATGTTTCATTCCCTACTAAATTTCTTCAGAAGACCATTAAAGAAGGAAGCCAATACAGTAATCCAAATAAACGGGAAACAGAGTGCGAGAATAGAATAGCAGCTGCACCTGTGTGGTAATATCTTATGAGAGAAAGCTCAAATGATGAGTGCTACAGCATGTGGCTATGCATCATCCATGTGCTGGCACACCTAACGTGGACAGGTTCCTGTTGAAATCACACTTCTCGGGCTGCTACTTTATTATTTAGGCCTTACAGGGTTATTAGGGAAAGTTGTTCCCATTGTTTCTTGTCTCTGGCCTATATTTTGTTGCTTCATAGACTGTTCAGTAAGTTGGAATTCACATCTCTCACTATTTCTGTATGCATCAATTGATCCCATTAGTTAAAATATATCTACCTGTCACTCCCATTATCCTAAATGTAAAATTAAAAGTTATGTTTTAATAACGCTATACTCCAATTCTGATTCTTGCAGTGTAATACTTTGAGGTAATAATATAATGTATTCTGAAGGATTATTGAGATGTTTAAGTGATTGCTTCATAAAGATAAATAAATAAATAAATACAATTAAGTTTAATACAGTTCAATAAAAAAGTCTTCAAAAATAGAAGTAAAAAAGTTCATTTTTCTTTTTTTTTTTTATTTCTGCATACTAATTACATATTTGGCATTAATTCAATTGCAATCATCTGTAGAATGACCAAATGTAGTTTTACCACATGATGAAATAAATACACAAACCACTGGTACAAATCCTTTTTATAATTATAAAAAAAATGCTATACGTACCCCCAAAAAGACTGCAATGAAAACTGCAGCTTATCCCACAAATAACAAGCCGTTATATGTAGTGTTGAGCGATTGCGTTGGCTATCGAGATCGATCGATAGTCGATAGTCGGCCGCTATCGATAAGGTTTTTCGATAGTGAGCATCGATTTTGCGCGATGACCATTAAAGTCTATGGGAGAGCAACAACACCTTCATTATTACACCCAAACAAGGCTGGAGAAGCTGAAATTAACATCCCCAAAAGTCAAATGGATACAGCCTTACAATCTAGGCAAACACACTATAGTTATAAAAGTCACAAGAAAAAAATATCACAGAACTCAATACTATCCCTGGTCTTGTACCACAGCCCTGACCCTTAAACCTGCATCACCACAAAAGAAAAAAGTGCCAGAAGGCAGTATGATTTGTAAACCATCATGTTACTTTAACTGGACATTGAATATCCTGTACCCTTGAACTGCAAGCATGCGGAGCCCCAAACCGTGCAAATGACCCCCACATTTAAAAAGTGGCCGCAAAAAAAGAGTTCTTTTCAACCACCATTTTAGTTTTTCACTGGACATTTAACTATACCTGTTCCCTGGCCACAAGCAACGGCACCCAAAACCTGCAAGACAACCCACATGTTAAAAAGTGCCGAAAAAGGAAGTCCCATTAACACCCAATTTTCTAGTTTTTCACTGGACATTGACTATACCTGACCCTGGGCCACAGCCAAAAGCCCCCCCAAACCTGCATAAAACCCCCACATTTATAAAGAAAGTGCCGGAAAAAGGAGGTCTTCAACCACCATTTTAGTTTTCACTGGACATTGACTATACCTGTCCTGGGCCACAGCATGACCCCCAAACCTGCATGAACCCCCCACATTATAAAAATGTGCGGAAAAAAGGAAGTCCCCTTCAACCACCAATTTTAGTTTCACTGGACATTGACTATACCTTACTGGGCACAGCATACCCCAAACCGATCAAATGACCCCCACATATAAAAAATGATGCGGGAAAAAAGGAGTCTTTCAACCACCATTTTTTAGTTTCACTGGACCCATTGAACTATACCAGTCCCGGGCCACAGCAAATGAAGCCCCAAACCTGCAATGACCCCCACATTTTAAAAGTGCCGAAAAAAGAAGTCTTTTCAACCACCAATTATAGTTCACTGGGACAAATGAATATACCAGTCCTTTGGGCCACCAGCAATGAGCCCAAACCTGCATGACCCCCACCATTAATAAAAGTGCCGAAAAAAGGATTCTTTCACCACCAATTTTACGTTTCACTGACATTGACTATAACCTGGTCCTGGGCCACAGCATTAGAGCCCCAAAACTGCATGACCCCCCACATTTAAAAAGTGCCGGAAAAAAGAGTCTTTCCAACCACCATTTAGTTTCCACTGGAACATTGACCTATACATTACTTGGCCACAGCAAAAGAGCCCCCCCAAACCGGCATGACCCCCCACAATTTAAAAAGTGCCGGAAAAAGAGACCTATTCAACCACCATTTTAGATTTCACTGGACATTAGTCTTATACCTCTCATGGGCCACCAGCATGAAGCCCCCAACAACCTGCATGACCCCACGCACTTATAAAAAAGTGCGGAAAAAAGGATAAGCTTTTCCAACCACCATTTTAGTTTCACCTGGACCTTGGACAATACCTGCTCCTGGGCCACCAGCATGGAGCCACAACCTGCATGAAACACCCACAATTTATCAAAAGTCCGGAAAATAGATCCCTTTCAACCACCATTTAGTTTTTCACTGGACATTGACTATACCTGTCCAAATGCCACCCACAGCAAAGACCCCAGGGCCGGAGTTTACAGTTTGGCGTGTTATGAAAGCCCCCAGGCTGGCGTCCGATTCATCAATTACACGCAGGTTTTAAAAATGCCCTGATGACACAGCAACGAAAAAACTGTCTGCTGATGCAGAGTGCGAAGCGAAGTGTAGAGAACACCAGCCTTCCTACTATACACAGTCCAAGAACTGGTAGCGCATGCCCCTCCGTATGAGAGGTGGACCACTTGAGCATCACTGGAAAACTGGAGGTTATACGCTCCATTTTTTACCTCCCAGGTGCCCCTATAATCATGGTCAATTCTTTTTTTCACTCATTTTACTACAACGTTGCTGGCGGAAATGGTTTCCCTGGTACTATATGGTTCACTTTCCATAGCTCACACATACTCCCATGTCCTCCTGAATAACCTACAACTGGTCAAGTTTTCCTGTACCTCCATTGTACAATTCCCAGAAGGAATTTTTTTTACAGCTATTTGGTACAATGCAATATTTTTTAGTAACTTTAATTCTAGAAAAACACATTATTAAAATAGGAAATGGAATCCACCATTTCCTTTTTGTTTCTCTTATTTCCATTGTAAATTAAATGGGTTTGTCAACGCTACAGGGATAGATTAGCATAAGTTTAAAGATCTGCAAAAACAAGTCCCATTTTGCAATATGTGACCATTAACAGAGACCTAACCTATTCTGTTTTCTGACAGCACCATCACCCTTTGACCCACTCTAACAATTGTGAAGAAAACAAAATGACTGATAGAAACAACATTTTTTTAGAATAAGGAACCTGTAGTATAGCGCATGATCACAGCAAAAAACTGCCCCCAAAAATTACAAGAGCATGACGCTTGACCCACTTTTGGTTTCAATAGTGAAGAACAAATGTCCCTGTTAGAAAAACTACATTTTTTAGAATAGGACTGTATTATAGCTTCATGTCCACAGCAAAATGGCCCCAAAAATTCAAGAGCATGACCCCTTGAGCCACTTTGTGACAATTGTGAAGAACTCAGTCTGTTTAGAAACCAAACCATTTTTATAATAGACCCTAGCAGTATTGCTGCATTTCAAACAGCCATGACCCAAAAAAATTATAAAAAGACTTCCTCAAGCCACTGTAAAAAATTGTGAGGGAGAAAGCCACTTAGAAGCCACAATTCAGTGAACGCAAGGACCATGGATTATTGCTGAGTATCACACAGCACAATGACCCCAAAAAATTAGTAATACTGACTTCTACACACTATTAAAAATTGTGAGGAGAAATGGCCACTTAGAAAGCCAGAAAAAAAAAACATTTCTGTTCCAAAGGCCGCGCAGTGCAGAGCGTTGCTGAAGGGTCACACACGCAACATGACCTCAAAACCATTGACAATAGCGAAAACTTCTAAGATATAGTTGAGTAAATGGAATACGGTGTTGTCCATGAAACCATGCAGTCCTATTACTGACTCCTCACAGCAAAACCATCAAATGAACTGGTTGGGAAAAAGAAGAAACAAAAATATGCAAAAGTAAGGAAAATGATTCATTTTAAAAAAAAAGTTTTCAAGAGACCACTTTCCTGTTATTTTTGGAAAAAGGAAAGTGAAGCAGACGGCAAAACAATTCCGGTGACCTCAGGCAATGGGGGCCACAACCATCATCAGAGATCCATTGCCTGTATTCATCCTATGAAAGTCAAACGATCCACCTTATCTTGTGGAACAAGCCCGGATGCCGTTTAGGATTCCTTAATGAACTTCCTCCAGCTAGTGGCTGAAAGGTCCGCTTAGAAATGGACGCTGGCTTGCCTGGCAGGACAACACCTCTATGGCGTGACGAGCCCAGTCGTCCGGCCCAATCGTCCATCTTTTGGATACCCAGAATCCCCTATTTGGGCCCCCGAGGAACACATGCAAAAACTCGTGTTTGAGACGCAGATAGTCCCCCGTGCACCAATTAGATCTAAGCTTGATCTCAATGTGTTGGATGTGTGCCCGCATTGGCATTCGTACGTGATGTGTAAACACAAGGATTGCCAGCAGGTCCACCCCATTAGTGCCCTTCTGCCACCCTTGCCTGCCTGCTTCCGCTAACGCCTACATATGGCCCACCTCTACTAGCTGTCACGTCCGCTGATGTTTGTTTTCACCGTGACATTTGGGAACGAAGAATGCAGAACGAAAACAGATGTCTCCATTGATCAATCAGCAAGGTCTCCATTTCCTGTTCAATTTTACTCTCTATTTGGGTGGGTATGAAGGAAAGTTCCCTGAGTATTTGTTTTTGTAACCGGGGGATCCAGGAGGGAGGCCACCCATAACAGAATTGTACATTAAATGGCTTTAATGCGAGGAACATGTTTGGGACGATAGGGGATGCATCCAAGCCACTCATGTAGAGATGGAAGCCTGATTTTTCCCAAGCCTCTAGGTTCGAGGGGCACTATCCAACTTGATCTTCCTCATCTTACACCTCCGCCACAAATTCCGCGCCAACCTCTTTCCAAGGCAGGGAACTGTCGGAAACACGGTTCTAGGAATACCTCCCCCTCCTTCCTACCCTCCTCCGCTGCCTCCAGCACAGCATTCAACACAAGCCCTGACTTTGCCTGAGATGATGCACCCTGATGAGCTGATGCGCCACCTTGCACATCTCCTGGACCCGAACCAACGCCTAATGAAGACCCGAATGAATTGTGAAAACTGTCGGGCCTCTTAGTGGATTTGACGGAGAAAAGGCTTCCGTGCCGAGCATCTGGTGTCACCGTTCTCCTCCTCACTTACGCTGGCGGGAACCCCCTGTTTGTTTCAGAGGCGTCCCAAAACGATCGTTCCAGAACTAAGACACCACAATCTCCATGCTGCAAGGCTTGTCCCGCACTGTGAACCATTTTTGTGTGGCTTCTTCAAACTGGCAAGGGTGGTAGCAGAGCTCTTTCACCTAGCCTCCACTAACTCCGGAGTGTGAGAGAGATCAAACACCCCGAAAGTCCCTACCGCGCCTGTCAAGTCCAATGTGATCACTTCGTACTGCGAAATGGCATTGCGAGCGTGCCTGCCTAGCCCAATCCGCTGGAGCATGTGGGAGGTCGAAAATTTCCAGCCGTGTTCCACGTCTACAATGAGACGGTAGACGGGGAGGTCGAGCTGACGCTGCAACTCCAGCCAGGCGGGACGAAGCAGGGTGCGAACGGCCGGTGAATGCGCGAACCACAATCAGACCTCGAGCCTTCCCAGCTAGGCAGTCCAGAACCCGGTTTAGCTCTTTTAGAAATTTCCTGGCTGACCAAGGTTATGACATGTGCCCAGCAAGGATGTGCCTCCAGCCTACCGAATCTAAGGGCGGCCAGCATATTTCGCCCCAATATCGCACACCACCTTGCCTGGCAACAAGGTTTTCTTGTCACCCACCCAGCGCTCGATCTCGTTTTGCTTAAGCCTCCACAGCTCCTGACACTGTGTGTGAAAACCGGTACCCTCCAAGCAAGATTAAATTTCAACCACACGGCCTTGTTCTCTGGCACGTGATGCCACCCGATGACCTTGGGGGAAAGAGCCCCGCACCAACCCCTGCCCGGTTTTTTGAAGAGCGAGCCAGCCGAGCCTGTATAGCCAAACCGTCACCCCCAGAGACATCCAACCCAGCTCCACCCAGTGAGCTGACACAGAGATATAGCGGCCCCTTGCCGTAGGCCTTACTAGTCCATGTGGTCGGTGGAGAGGAAAGGACTTTTTTCCGGACACAGATGGCAGACAACGCGCCTTGAAATTTTAGATGACACGTGGCCTGGCCAGGGCAGGGACGGCCTTTTTCTGGCAAGGAAATCCTGCACGAGCAACCTTGGGTATTGGGGGCAAGCGAGGGCATATATGGCGGAACCCATCTGTGTCCACCAGAACCGAAAGTGCAAACATTTCCCAAGCCCAAAAGCCCTGGCAATGCCGACCGTTTTCAGGCTTTTGGCTTTTGGGATTGGTATTGGGATTCTAAAGAGTTTCTTCCTCCTGCTCCCAAACCAGGGAAGTACAATAAGGCCCTGTGCATTAGCTAGACAGTCCTGCTGTAACGGCGAGCAAGGTCGTCAAACTGGGCGGAAGGAGAAGGAGGTAGGATTGTCTCTGGTTGGGTTGCAGGTGGTACTCGGCGAAGGTGGAGGCCTGAAGCGGAGGGCTGATCCCTGATCCATACTCTGAGAGACATGGGCCAAGGCCTGAGGAACGCTTGTGGTGGCGGAGGAGAAGGAGGCGAGACAGAGGTTGGTGGACAGTGGTTGGAGCTCGGCGTCCGGTCTGGCCCTTTTTTGCCAAGTGGGTTCCCCTCCATAATCAACACATGCAATCGCTGCATGGTTACTAGACATGTTGGTGGTGGTAACCACTTAAGTTTCTTGCCTCTAACTTTAAGCCTTTAACGGCAAAAGGGCGGCAATATGACCATCGCTGTGGAATCAGAGGCTTGCTCAAGAAGGCCCCAAGTCATGAGAGTTCCCCCTGTACCTTATTGACGGTGATAAGCCGAAGAGCCGGGGTTTGCGCTGACCGTGGCTGGCGGAATCATATCAGATCCAGCGACTTATTCAGCGACCGCCCCTCATCCCTTTTTGTGCGGGACCCGTAATTGACCCCACTCACCCCATCCGACCCCCTCCTCCTCGTCCACTGATGAAGCTCTCGCAAGCCAAAATTCTGCGGAAAAGACCAGGAATTGGATCCGCCAATGTTCGTCTCATCATCATCATCCAACACAGGTATGGACTGGTCCCCGCCTGACTTTCTTGCATCCATAAGCTGGCTGCCCCTACAAGCAAGAGGCACTGCAAGCCGTTTGCCGACCCCCGGGATTTTTCGCCGATTTGACCGGTTTCTTTCACCTCCTCTGATGGCATCAGTAAACAGGCGTCAGAGCAGACTAAATCCATTCCTCCCTTGATCTTTTACATGCCCTTCTGACCCCAACCTGCATCTTGTCATCAAAGAGACTTCAAGACAATGGATTATCCACAGTGTTGGGTACACGAGTTGACATTTGGGCAGCTTCAATGTTGGAAAGATGCTGGAAGATGTGATGCTGACATTAGGTGTCCGTGACTGGGGGAGGACGAGGAGGAAGTCTGCTAGATGCAGGTTGCATTTACCACTGAAGGACAATTGGCGACGATGTTTCGTTTACTTAGATTCACAGGGCCCTGACCCATCGATGACAGACCTGAACGGTCCCCCCTGCCAACCTGACATCCGCAGGCAAATGCGTAGTTTGTCCCGCCAGCACTGGAAGGAGCACCTTCTCCTCGTACCACTACCTCCATGTCTACCCCACTCTTTGCTCGCCTACCCACCTGCATTTCCGCTCCATGGTTCAAAATATAAAAAAATTTGAGAAGGTAGGAAATCGTTTTGGAAAAGTCTCATTATTAAAAAGCGGCAAATCACAGCTAATCTCAAATCCCTACTAATCAAAACAAAATTGCCTGGATTCAAAATTTAAACTGCAAGGTGTCCCCTATCAACAAATCTGGACAGGGCAAAAGTCCAAAAAACACTATTGTATTATCTTTTTTTTGTATAATAAACGTATTTTTTTGCAACCTTTTCAATTCACCTTTGGTGAATATAGAATTGCTGTATTTAAGATTTACGTAGATGCTGCGACCAATGAACCAGTAAACAGGGTGCGCAAAAGTTCAAAAAACACGTACTGTTTATGTTTTAGATATAATAAACTGTTATTTTTTGGCAACCTTTCAATTCACCTGTGGTCTGAATATAGAATTTGGCTGTTTTAAGATTTACGTAAGAGATGCTTGCGTCAAATGAACAGTGCTGAAGTGCGCAAAAAGTCAAAAAACACGTAACTGGTAAATGTTTTTGATATAAAAAACCTGTATTTTTTGGCACCTTTTTCAATCACCTGTGTGAATATAAAATTTGCTGGTTTTAAATTTAAGTAGATGCTGCGTCAAATGATACATTGCTGGGTGGACGCCAAAAGTCAAAAACACGTAACTGTTATGATTTTGATATAATAAACCGTAAATTTTTTTGCACCATATCAATACCACCCTGAGGAGAGAAATAAGAATTCTGTTTTAAGATTTAACGTAGATGCAGCGTCAATGAACAGTGGCTGAGTGCGCAAAAGTCAAAAAACACGTAAACCTGTTAATTGTATTTTTATTTTTGATATAATAAACTGTAATTTATTGCACCATTTCAATTCACCTGGTGGGAATATAGAATTGCTGTTTTAAAGATTTACGTAGATGCTGCCGGTCAACGAACAGATGGGCTGGTCTGCGCAAAAGTCAAAAAACAACGTAAACTGTTAATGTTTTTGGATTATTTTAAAAAAACCTGTATTTATTTTGCACCTTCAAATCACCTGTGGTGAATAATAGATTTCTGTTTTTAAGATTTTAACGTAGATGCTGGCGTTCAATGAACAGTCCTGAGTGCGCAAAAGTCAAAAAACACTAACTGTTATGTTTGTGATATAAATAAACTGTATTTTTTCACCTTTCCAATTCACCTGTGGTGGAATATAGAATTGCCTGATTTAAGATTTTTTACGTAGATGCTGCGTCCCCAATGAAACATTGCTGGGTGCGCAAAATCAAAAACACGTAAACTGTTTTTATGTTTGATATAATAAACTGTAATTTTTTTTTGCACCTTCAATTCAAACCTGTGGGTGAATATAGAATTATGTTTGATTTGTTTTAAGATTTAACGTAGATGCGCGTCAATGAACAGTTGCCTTGAGTGCGCAAAAGTCAAAAAAGACACGTAACAGTTTATGTTTTTGAATATAATAAACTGTAATTTTTTTGCACCTTACAATACACCGGTGGTCGAATATAAGAATTTCTGTTTTAAGATTTAAAACGTAGATTGCTAGCGTCAATGAACAGTGCGGTGCGCAAAAGTAAAAAAAAAAAAAAAACACGTAACAAGTTTTATTGTATGTTGATATACTAAAACGTATTGTTTTTTTTTTGCACCTTTCAATTCACCTGTGGGGTGAATATAAGAATGCTGTTTATAAGATTTATACGTAGATGCTTGCGTCAATAACATGCCGTGAGTGGCGCAAAAGTCAAAAAAACACTTAACTGTTTAATTTGATATAATAAACTGTATTTTTTTGCACCTTTCAATTCAACCTGTGGGTGAAAATATAGAATTGCAGTTTTAAGATAACGTAGATGTTGGCCGTCCAATGAACAGTGCCCGGGTGCGCAAAAAGTCAAAAAACACGTAACTGTTAGTTTTGATATAATAAAACAGTATTTTTTTGCAACCTTTTTCAAATTCCCACCTGTGGTGAAAATAATAGAATTGCTGTTTTTAAAGATTTACGTAATGCAGGGAGCGTCAAAGAACCAGTAGCCTGAGTGCGCAAAAAGTCCAAAAAAAACGTAACTTTATGATTTTAATAAAATAAACTGTATTTTTGCAACTTTCAATTCACCTCTGTGGTGAAACTATAGAAATTGGCTGTTTTTTAAGATTTACCGTATAATGGCAAGCGTCCAATGAAACAGTGGCTATGCGCAAAAGTCAAAAAAACACGTAAACAGTTATGTTTTTTTGATATAATAAAACTTGTATTTTTGCACCTTCAATTCACCTGAGGTGAATATAGAATGCGTTTTAAGAATTACTTAGATGGCCTTGCGTCAATGAACAGAGCTGTGTGGCGCAAAAGTCAAAAAACATCGTAAACAGTTTATGTTTATTGATATAATAAACTGTATTTTTTTTGCACCCTTTTCAATTCACCTGTGGTGAATATAGAATTGCTGTTTTATTAAGATTTACGTAGATGCCCCATGGTCAATGACATGGGGCCCTGAGTGCGCAAAAGTCAAAAAACACGTACTGTTATGTTTTTGATATAATAAACGAATTTTTTGCACCTTTCAATCACCTGTGGTGGAAAATATAGAAAATTGCTTGTTTTAAGATTTTACGTAGATGCTGCGGCCAATGAACAGATGCTGGGGTGCGCAAAGGTCAAAAAAACACGTAACTGTTTATGTTTAGATATAAAAAACATGTAATTTTTTGCACCTTCAATTCATCCTGTGGAGAATATAGAATTTGCTTGTTTTTATTTAAGATTAACGAAGATGCCTGCGTCATAACAGTGCCTGGGTGCGCAAAGTCAAAAAAACACTACTGTTAGTTTGATTATAATAAACGTAAAATTTTTTTTGCACCTTTCAATTTCCACCTGTGGTGAATATAAATTGCTGTTTTTAAGATAACGTAGATGCTGCCTTCAATGAACAGTGCCCAGAGTGCGCACAAGATCAAAAAACTCGTAACTGTGATGTTTTCCGTATGATACACGGTGTTTTTTGGCAACCAAACAACCTGTGCTGACTACAAGAGTGCTGGTTTGTAACTAAAGTGCAATGTTGGATAAATCACCAGTCCACAGGTGTAATGGGTAAAATTGAAACACCTATCTGAAATGTAATAACAGATCATAAAAGTGGCAGAATTTGCAGTCTAACAAAGAGACCTGCCAAGTTACTAAAATTATGTTATCCAATATTTAGTTCAGGCTGCCAATATCCAGGAAAATATTCACACAATAGCAAACTGTTTTTAATTAATAAAGATATTCCACTACAATGTCCTACACTAAGTCTTTGGTGGAAACTTATATCCAGTGTTCTTTAAAGATAGAGCATGTCTGTGGTTTTTTCGCCCGCGCCCCCCCCCCCCCCCGCTCCATCCGCCCGTTATTTACAGTGGTAGATTTCTGCTTAAAAATTCTCTAAGCCTAACTACCATAAAATGTTCAAATCCCCCGAAATCAACTACATTATTGGAAGGATTCCCAGCTAAGTAGAGGTTTTCCTCTTCAGAAATAGAACTAATTTTCGCTTGAGCGTTTTTGGCCACAGGCAGAACCGCAGTCCCTATCCCAAGGAGACGCAGAGAGACACTGAGGCTGAAACAGGCAATGCCCCTGTTCCTATGTCAAAACGAGGTCATGAGATTTTTTTCCAGCCAATCGCAACCATACACATCCCAGTTCAAATGACGTCGCACACAACATCTCACCCTTCTCTATTCCTGAAATATCCTGATTTGCTGGCCGACAAAATTACAGGAAGCACCGAAAAAGGCGCGATCTTAATAAGAATGATGCACAGATTATTAACCTTAATTTATCGCATGATCTGGAAATTTTTCGATTCACCAAAAAAACCTTGCTGATTTCAAACCTTTGTTCGATAAAAACGCTCCAACACTAGTTATATTTCATTTTTTTTACCCCATACAAACCTAGGTTTTTATTTGTGGCAAAAGTCATAAAACACTATACTTATTTATTATCACCATATCCATAATGACCTGTAGAAAATAGTCAGCTTGATATTTTTGCTGAAGAGTAATCATTAGGAGGAAAACACAAAGAATAATGGAGAAATTGTTGTGGAAATTTTTGCATCCTGTTCCAAAATTAAAAAGTAATACACATTAATATTATGTAGTCTATGATCAACAAGTAATGCCCCGATTCTGTTCAACCCATCATTCAGAATAGTAATCATTTACCACCACTCTCTGAGTATAAGGTATTTTTTTTTTCAATCCAATTACACACTATTATTTCTAATCCTACAAAAATATATTTACTCAATAGGCACTTATGAGGGACAGTGTCCAAAACAGCTTGCATAGTCCAAAAACATTGTACCCACAGCTGCCCCTATGTCTAGACTTCTATTCACCTCTTTATAAAACATTTCAAGCTGGTCTGTCTACTTCTATCCTTAGTAAAACTATGTTGACAATTAGAGATGAGTGAACCATAAGGCTATGTTTTCGCAGTTACGCCCGTGGTGGACGGGGGCGTGGGCCGGGAAAGCGGGTGAGCGACGGGGGGGCCGCACTCTCGCCGGCCCCAATAGAACAATCACTGCTAGAGGCCGCGTAATACCCCGCTAGAAAATGAACAAGTCAATATATCTCCCCGCCGCGTCTTCGCCGGGTTGGGGAGAGAACGTAAATCCATAGTTCTCTATGAGAGACTGTGGATTACCGTAATGAAATGGCCGTTTTTTCAAGACCCGTAATTAGCGCACTTTGGCCGCGTAATTAATGGACCGAAATACGCCCAATTTTAAGCCGTGGATACACGTGCCTAAAAAGTTCGGTAGAACCCGAAGTTTGATGTTTCGTTTCGAAGTTTCGATTCCGAACTTTATATCGACACACAGTTGAGGAAAAAGCCGCAAATTAACCTTCCCAAAAAGTAACTGGATTACATGAAAACTTATAAGGAAGACAATTTTGGCTCTAAGAGTCACCCCCTCCCCCCCCCCCCTCCCACACCCCCACCCGCAGAAAAAATTCAGAGGCTAAAATAATTAATTCCTTTTCAATGATTAAAAGAAAAGATAGGACAGAGAGCTTTAAGGAAGGTGCTAGCGCTAGCAGCTGCCTACGGAAGACCTTTTTACACATAAGAAAGACACAGAATTTGGAAATGGAACATGGTAACTGACGAAATTAGGATTTGAAATAAGATTTCTTCCTAGGAGGACATTTGGGTAGTGCTTGAGAAATTTCTGTACAACCAGGTTCAAGACTTTGTTGGATCCGCAATTGAATCATCATCATCATGGGTGACTTCCTCTTCCTGACAGTCTACATCCTCAAGCTGTGGGCTAGAAGCCACAGCAACTGCGAGCACTGCATGACACACAACTCACCTTGGTATTCCCGACGACGCACTATGCATCCTTCTCCTCCTCTGAGTGCATCACGTTGGACTTCCCACCAGCAAAACAAAATCATCCCTTTGGCCACTTCATCTTTTGAAATGCCTTCTGACCCCCCAACTGCAATTGTGTCATCAGAGGGTCCTCATCATAATATGGAGGAATTAATCTGGAAGTGGTCCCTATATATTGGGTGACATTTGGCACCCGTGTAATCTTCAGGTTTTGGACTGATGATGAAATGATGGATGACGACGACATTTGTGTCCGTGAAACTAAGATGAAAAGAGGAGGGTAAAAACCATAAGGTGGGTATTAACCACACACTAATACGGTTTTTTGGGTGATTGGGTGAAATGCTCATACAGAGATGAAGAACGCACAGGGAGCCGATACCAAGCAATGAAACAGGCAAGAGAGTCCTGTTACCCGACGAATCTGCCTCACGCTTGTTGTTTTTGTCCCGGAGAGCACTGAGGAGTGGGCCTATGTCCCTCCCCGTACCTCTAGCATCCACACTCTAATGCCTCTCCTTACTCGCTTTAAATCACTTCCCCAGTAATCTTCCATGTTACATAAAGATATTAAAAAGGTTAAAGATTTGGAAGAACCCTGGCCGCAACAGTGCGACACAGAAAAGTCTTTCTTGAATCACAAAACAATTAACTCAAGCTAATAGTCTTTTACAAATAGAAATCTTTTCAATGGAAAATATCTGTGAACCTGATCCTTATGGAGGAACCCTGGCAGCCCCAGTGCAAGACAGAAGTCTTCTTGAATCTCAAAAATTTTCTGCTAGCAAATTGTATTACAAATAGATTTCTTTCTATGGAATATCTGTGAAGGTGTCTTATGGAAGAACCCTGGCAGAAACAGTGCGACACAGTCTTTTTGAATCCCAAAAAATTAACTACAAGCTAATAGTATTACAAATAGATTTTTTTTCTTATGGAATATCTGTGAACGATGTCTTATGGAAGAGCCCTGGTAGCAATGGTGCAACACAGAATTCTTCTTGAATCCCCAAAATCTACTGCTAGCAAATCGTATTACAAATAGATTTATTTCTATGGAATATCTGTTAACGCTGTCTTATGGAAGAGCCCTGGCAGCAATTCTGCAACACGCATCTTTTTTTATGGCAGATTTGCTGATGGTGTCTTCTGCAGCAGCTGGACCCCCAAAACAGGAGAAATGAATTTTTGGGCACTCTGAATAAAGATGGGAAAAATGCAGCCAGCTATACAAAACTATACACTATACAAAAGCTATACAAAACTCCCTATCTAATGATGTGTATGATTCCCTAAGCTAGGTCCCCCCCCTCTCCCAACTAATCTAAGCAGCAGCTTTTCCTGTGTAAAATTGCTAGATAATGGCATGCCTGCCTGCTGGTAAAGAAGCACACACAGGCAGCAGTGTGTTCAGTACAGGGAGTGAAGTCAAAATGGCGTTAAACAGGAAATACAGTGACATACACAAAAAGACAGTCATTTGATTTTAGCAGCCAATGAGATCTCTACATTCTAAGTGGTGACGTTTTGACCCCATTCTGTGCTCTGCACTGATTGGCTGGCCGCCAAAACTGAAGGAAGCAGCTGAAAGTGAAAGTAAAAAGGATGCATCGAGCACGTCTCAAACTTAAATTTTTATCGAACGTACAGTAAAAAGTTTGGTTCGGCTCAGGTTCTAAAAACCCGAGAAGTTCGAATCGAACCTAACTTTTCTTGAACCGTTCACTCAACACTATTGACAATCACTTATTATATTATTTTCTGTCACATACTCCTTTACAAAGTCCCTTAACCGCTTAAGGAACCAGCCAGTTTGGGCCTTCCTGACACAGCCATATTTTTTTAAATCTGACATGTGTCACTTTATGTGAGAATAACTTTTCAATGCTTTTACCTATCCATGTGATTCTGAGATTGTTTTCTTGTGACACATTGTGCCTTAAGCTAGTAAGAAATTTTGTTCCATACAATCCTTGCTTATTTCTGAAAAATTTCAAAATTTGGAAAAATTTGTCATTTTTAAAATTCTAAAATTTCTGCGTGCGAGTCACATACTTATTCATCAAAACATGGCTTATAGCATCAACCATATCTACTGAAAATTGGCATCATTTTTTAAATGTCTTTGTATTTTTTTTATGACATTAGGGGTCTTAGAAATTTAGTAATCATTTTTCACATGTTGAAGAAAATTTGCAAAATTGATATTTTTAAAGCTCAGTTCAGTTCTGACGTGGTTTTGAGGGGCCTGTATGTTAGATACCCCCATAAATAACTCCATCTAAAAAACTACATCCGTTAAGGTATTCAAAACAGTGTTTAGGAAGTTTGTTAACCCATTAGGTGTTTGACAGAAATTAAAACAAAGTTGAGTTGAAATGTCAAATTTTCACATTGTTTTTGCAGATTTATAATTTTTATTCATTATTCACTGAACACGGTAGATGTGACCATGGAAATTCAACTAAATATCAATTCCCCCAATTCTACTGTTTTTAGAGATAACCCATATGTAGCCTTAGTGTGCTATTTGGCTCAACCACAAGCCTCAGAGTAGGAAGAAAACCTACCAGACTTTGGGGTTTCGTTTTTTTGGGGGATTGTGTTATAACAAAGTATGTGATGTTTTCTTATGTGTTTTTTTTTTTAAATTGTTTTTATTGGTTTTCCAGTAGAAAAGTAACATTACAAAAAATGTATCATAACATTGCGGGGCAAAGTACAAGGAATAAAGAATTAAGATAACAAACAGAACATGTACTCTCTAGATTCACCTTGTGTATTTATATGGTGTAGGTTTCCTTAACGCAAATCTAACAATCTAACAATACCTAACTACATGAACCATAATAAGTGCTCCTGATATGCATTGCAATTACGTCTCTCCATCGCCTCATAGTATGTGTCCCCAACACCCCTCCAGCCATAGGCTAGAAAAGGTCGGGTTAAAAGACGAAGAAGAAGAGGGTTTATATTGTAACTAACTCTAATAGCTGTTTATTTTTGGGATATCGTTCCTTTGATACCAGGTCCGATTTATAACTGAACTACAAGTTTTGTTACAACAACGTTGTTGCCGCTGTGTCCAGCATTGACAGGATTGCTGCTGGGGTTTCAGACTGAGAAGTTGTTTTGATTAGTCTCAAAGGGTCTTGGCCATCTGGTTGCCTCATAAGGTACCAGCCTGTGTTCCCGAAACATTCATAGAACAGCCGTCTGGTGGCAAGGGGGAGTTTGTCTATGATTTTACCCCACACATCAAAGTAGCGCTGCATTTTCCTTTCCTTCCTCTGCATTGTGTCCACCCAGTCCATCCTCAGGACAAACATACATTTTTCTAGAAATAATTCCATAGTGGGGCACACCGGCTGGAACCACAGCTGCAAAATGGACTTCCTTGCCACTGCAGCAATAATGTGTAACAGTCTCGTCTCTTTGTGGGAGAGGTGTAGCCATTCACCATCTACATGACCAAAAAGTGCCCATTGGGCCGACACAACAAATTCGCGCCTTACCATTTGTTCGATGAATGATGATATCTCTGTCCATAATTTCTGCACCATGGGGCAATCCCATAAGCAATGGAAGATATCCGCAGCTGGTGCTTTACATTTAAAACATATGTCTGAGGTGTAAATTCCCATACGGTGACCCTTCACCGGCGTTAAGTAGGCGTTGTGCATGTTTTTGAGAGACAGTTCTACGTACGTTGCTACAGGGAGAAATTTATATGCATCTTTCGTAGCATTTAAGATTAATTCGGGGGTTAGGCAGGGGTCCAGTCTAGACCACCTGGCCAATTGCGTGTTGGATGAAGCATAATCTAGGTCTTCCGTAAGAAATCGATAGATACTAGAGAGATGCGCGCAGCCTGGGGTTGGCCGTATCAATACGCGTTCACACTAAGAGTCCCACGCCCGCTTGGAGAAGTGGCCAATCCCTTGTCTCACATAGCTCTGGGCCTGCAAATAATTAAAAAAGGGGATACGTATGCCTGGGAAGGTGTTTGACAAATTGGAGAACGTGTGCGGGGTCAATGAATTGTCTAATGTGATGTAGCCCTGCTTCATGCCATCTTGCAAACACCCCATGCGGACAGCCCATCTGGAAGCCTGGATTTTTGATGAGGGTGGAAAGGTTTTTAAGGGAAAAAAAAAGATAAAAACCCGAAAAATTTTTTTTCCAGAATCGCCCTATTGGCATTATAAGGTGTTGTCCCCAAAACCCCATTGGGATTTTGGCAAAAGGGGGGTGAAAAAAGTTTTTTGAGTGGGGATATTTTGGGGAGTTGGGAATTCTTCCCAAGGGAAAGGGAAAGGAATTAAAATTTTAGTTTTTTTGAAACCAAACAGAAAAAAAACCTTCCCAAAAGCTGCCAGGTTATAAAGTTTTTATATTGGGGAAGCCTATCCCGGGGGGGGCCCTTCAATTTTAGTTGTCGCAGGGTATGGAAGGGGATTCTCGCCCCCCTCCTTCCCCCCACCCCCAAAATAAAGTGCAAAGGGGTTTATTAAACCCTCTTTGGGCTTTCCTTTGGGTCTAAGATAAATGGCAACATCTTTAAAAGGTAAAGCAAGCGCGGTATCTCCCATCAAATTTAGTAAATTCGCTCTGCCCCTTTGAGGGAAAAAAGGGAATTTTTCCCGGAGGTCAGGAAAAGTGATGGTAACCCTAATATAAGCCCCCAAGGGTTTAAAAGAATATAGTCTGGGAAGCTTACGAGGCGGGGTTTTTTTTTTTCAAAAACGAAATTTTTTTTTAGGCCCCCATTCGGGTTTTCGGACACCCTAAGTTGCTAAAAACTTAAAAGGAAACTTTCAAACCCGGAAAAAAGCCAGGGGTTTTAAGGGGAGTATATCAACCCCCCCCTGATGTTTTTTCAAATCCCTTTTCAGGGTTAGGCTGTGAAAATGAAAAAAAAACATTTTTTCCAACAATCTGCAATTTTAGTCGAAAATTAAATTTTCATTTCTACAAGGAATCATGGAAAAAAGCCCCCCAAAAATTTTTCAAAATTTAAAAAAAAAATCCTAACAATGTGGTGTAAAACTGCTGTTTGGGGACATGGCAAAGGGGGTGCCCAAAGGGGGAGAGCGCAAATTTTGGGTCTTTCAAGGCAGATTTTTGGTGGGGTTTCCATTGGGCATTGGGAAAGCCCTTTAAGAAAAGGTGAAACCTTCCAAAAAGCCCTCCCCTTTTTTTAAACCAAACACTAGAGTTTTTAGCAAAACCCGTAAAAAGTTCAAGTTCAATTTGAGGCCCCAACTTTTGTGAGTTTGGGTTTTGAAAATTCCCCCAAAATTTAAACTTGGGAAATTTGAACCCCATTAAAGCTATTTGGGAGAGGTTGTTTTCCGGGGAAATTTTAGGACCTATGCAGGGGGGGAAAAAGTTTTGGGAAAATTTCCATCCAAAACAATAAAATTAAAACATGGAACAACTTAAATGAAAGAAAAAATTGGGCCCAAGAATTTACAAAAAAAAATTTTAAAAATAAAAAAATACTTTATTTCCCTTTCAATGGGTAACTGAAAAGACAGGAAAAGCTTTCAAGCCAAAAGGGGTAGCTATAAAGGGGGTGGGAGCGGTAGAAGCGCAAAAGGGGCCCCGCAGATTTTGGGGGAAATTTGGGCCCCAAGAAAGAATCCCGCCGGGTCGGGCGCACCTTTCCCCCCAAAATTTTCCGGGGAAATTGCGCCTGATTTATGTCGGGGGCGGGTCATCATACATGTACGCTCCAAATTTTGAAAAAGGGGGTTTAAAAGCCGACCAATGAAAAATACTTAAAAAAATTTGAAATTTCTGTAAATTTTCCCGACGATTCCCCCTATTTTTCCAAATTCCCAATGAAACCCCGGTCACGGCGACAAACGCTTTTTTGGGTTTTTAACTGCTTTATTTGTAAAGAAGGGTTTTGCTCCCTTTTTCTGATAAAGTTTTAAAATTTAAAAAAAATAATTTTTTGATTAAATAGTTCATGCCCCCGGGTGCGACGCCGAGTTTCAGTACCCCCCCACCTCCATAGACTATAAAGGCTCGCCCCCCGATTGACGGGAAAAAGCCAAGCACCCCTATCTCCCAAATCCTCTTTCTGTCTTTTTACTGTATTTTGAATTACCCTGGGGATTCTGATTGGTCAACCTCCCCAAGGAAAAAGGTTTCACTGCCCCTATTCTTTTGGCCCCGGTTTATGCCGACCAAAGAAATTTTTTCAGAATTTGAATTACTGTATTTCCCGAAATTTACAAATCATAATCTTAAATTTTTGCGGGCCGTTCTAATTTTTTGGAAAGTGATTTTTTTTTTTAAAAATTATGTTATTTTTTACTTTAGCCTTTTTCCTGAAAATTTTTTTCCCCTTTTTAAAAGGCGATTTTTTTGGGAATCATACCCGCTGCAGGGAGCGGAGCGCGAGACGCGCTTTTCAACGCCCCGGGCATTTTCATCCCTAAACTTCCCCTGCGAGGATAAGACCAAAAAAAAAACGGGTTTCTGCTTGGGGAAAGGCCCCGACGCTGCACTGCGCCTCGCTTTGCCACCGCCACGTAATGCCTCGGAGTTTTCGAGCCGCCGCGCCCCCCCCCGGAACCCAAAACCGCGCCCACACCGCGCCCCCCACTGCCCCCCCTTTCAGGGGGGCGCAGCTGAGGGGCAACTTTGCGCCTAACACGAATCCCCGCACCGACGGGGGATTCGGGCTGGGGAGGGCAGTATCGCCAAAAAGGGGGGAAAAACCCGATAAAACTTTTCGCCCATTGTTTATACAATTACTAAAATCCCCAAAACTGCAAAAAAAAACTTTTGGTCACTGAGTATGATTTAGCAAATCCAAGCACTCTGTATAAAATATTTTGTAATGAGACTTAGCTTAAACGGGGGGTCCCGCTCCTCGGCCCCTGGCCGAGGGCGCCCCGTGGCAGCCCCCCCGGGAGCCTGCCGGGATCGGGGGGGCGCCACTGCCCGCGGGACGATTTTGGGTCCGCGCGTCCTGGGGATCACCTGACCTCGTTTCCGTCACGTCACGCCCTCTCCGGCCGAGGCGCGCGCCCGTCCTAGGGAGCACTCTTCTTTAAAATTTTAAAGGGCAGCGCCCCGGTAATTGGCTAATTGCCGGGGGCTTCTCCTATTTTTGGTTTTGCTCCACAATCATTCCTTGCGGATCAAAGTTGTCCGTGCCCTAGAAAAAGCTTTTTTCAAGTGGTTCTTGCCTTACCGTGTACCAGGCCTCTTCACGTTTTTCCGACCCGGAAAACCCTGCCGCCCTGACCTTCCTGCCTTTTTCCCCCCACAACCCTTGCTGCCTCCCTGACCTTCCTGCCTCCCAGACTACGAATTTTTGGCTACATTCGTCCCGCGCACCCGGGGCCGCCACCGCAACCCACCGCGTCAGGGGAAACGACCTGGTAAATCCCCCCCGCAGCAAGTCCACCCCTTTGCGGGGGGTTGGTGAAAAGGGGCCCTACTTAGACCCCGCCCTGGTGGGGTTTTTTGGCCATCGCTTGCTGGCCATTGGATCCACTACCTAGCCGTTTTACAGTTAAACCACCAGGGGATCCCCCAAGGTGCCCCGCCAAGTCTTGTGGATTTTTAGACCATTGTCGCCCAACATCCAGCAACCGCGAAACAAGCACAGAATTGGGTAGCTGTCCGCCAGAGGGATCAACCCCGGGCGTCCCAGCAGCAAACCTGCCTCTTCCCCGGGTAAAATTTCCACCCCTCCGGCCGCCCCTGCAACCGTGGGCCCCGAAGCTTCGCCTTCCCTACCTTTCAAGTTCGCGGGCCCGAAGCTTTGCAGGGGATTTATTACGCAGTGCTCCTGCCGTGGAGCTGATGGCCGACCAGTTTTACCCGAAAGGTCGAAGGTGGCATTCGTGGTGACCCCGCATCTGGAAAGGCCCGGCCGGGCGACACTTTTTGGGGGACCGAAATGACCCTGTGACCGCAGACCTACGGGTTTTTCCCATGAATTCCGCAGCTTTTCGAAGAGCCTCCAGCGTCTTCTGCGGAACGGCCTCTTGAACCTACACCGGGGGGACCCTCCGTGGGAAAATTATGCGGTCCAAATTTCCGCACCCAACCCCGAGCTGTGGGGGAATACGCCGCTCTCTGCGCCACATCAAGAGGGGCCGGGAGCAGAGTAAAAGAGCCTTAAGCAGAGATCTCCCATCTTCTTCGAGCGAACTATCCATCAGCCACCCCCGCAAAGACGTGTTTTTTATGGAGAACAGCAGACCCCGCCAGGTGTGTGACTCGGCACAACCACGCCTCATTTTGTTGGCCCCGTTTCCCCAAAATCTCCGCTCCCCCCTCAACAGGTCTACACCGAAGAACCCATGCGGTGGACCGACACACTTATCGGAGTTAAACTGTCCCCCCCCGGGATGGAAACTTTGCCTCTACTGCGCCAGTCCGGACCTTTTCCGTAGGAGTTTGCCCGCAGCTCCTCGCGTTGGGGAAAATGCCGCCCCTAGGTGCCGTAGGAGGGAGCCCCTAGGTTCTCAACCCTCCTTCCCCCTGATGTTGCCAGGGGAGGAACAGGGAGCTGGCCTACTCTTCGGGTTCCTCCCATCCTGGACTCCGCTCCCCCGGGGGGGGGGGGGGGGGGGGGGGGGGGGGCCTCCTTGGGTCCCGCTATCGCTTGCCAGTGATCCGTCGGGAAGCCCTTGCTTTAATTTTTTTCCCTAATGGGGAGCTTCTTAGCGACCCATTCAGTTCAAAACCCGGGGCCCGTACCCCCGTGAGGGGGTCCTACACACGGAAAGATCTCCTTTCATTCCTGCCCCGCACTTCTTCGGCATCCTTTGGGCACATGGCTGCAACGTCATGCCCCTAACGATTGGAAACAGGCGAATCCTGCGTTGGGGATCGGAGTGCCCGAATCTCGTTGGTGGTACCAAAAGCCCTGTCCACTCCCCCCCATCAAACCGTCAAGCCTCTGCAAGGTCTGCCAGCTACCAGGATTTTGGAGATGTATTCTGGGAGAAACAGGGTTAGAACCACCGCCCCATCGCCGTATACGTCCCATAACCCCCTCCCCGGAACCAATCCCCCACGGATAGGTTTTACTCTCTGTCTGTGCCCGAGACTCAAGCCATTCCCCCCCTACATTAGGGGAATTTAATGAAAGGTTCATACGCAAGTCCCCCCTCCACCGGGGCGGATTCTCTTTTACCGAAAAAGTCTTGTATTGATTACAGAGGGGTAAACAAAAAACACTGTAAAGAATCGCTACCCTCACCCCCCGATATTACTCTTTGATCGTCTTCGTGGAGCCAAGGGTTTACCAAATTTGACCTGCTGGAGCCTAAACCCAAAATTCGAGAGGGGGACGGGGGAAAACGGCCTTCAACAGGCGTGACGGGCATTTAGATTATCTCGTATGCCCTTTGGGCTAGGCAACGCCCCACCGTACTTTAGGGTTCGTCAATGACGTATCAGGAACTTGCTGTACACCTTTCCCCAAATATATATGGGCAAATCCATTTTTTTTCCCCGACATACAGAACACGGGGACAAATACGCCCGGTTGCACGTCCGGAACAAAAACTGTATGCCAAGCTGGGGAAATGTCGGTTCCCATCCACCTTTCCTTTCGTTGGGTAAATGTCCCGATCGAGGTCGCAGATTGGACCCCCCAAAAACCCTGCAAAACAGCAGTGGCCCCCCACCCCGGTCTTCGGGGGATCAACGCTTCCGGGGTTCGCAAGTACTACCGGGAAATTTATTCCCCACTTCTCTACGTTGGTGGCTCCTTTCGTGGCTCTCATCCAAAAGAACGCGAATCCGAAATGTTGGCCTCCGTCTGCCGAGGAAGCATACTCCCAACTGAAGACAGCGTTTTGCTCAGCACCAATTAGGTCTCAAACAAAAAAGAAAAAAAAAAGAAAAACAGGACTTGTAAACCCATAACTTTATAAAATTATAATATACTTTTAATTAATTATTCCGAAATATAAAATAATATTGGTACAAAAAATAAAATAATTACAGTATATAAATAAACCTTAAAAGGTACAACACACTACAAAATATACCTAATCGCAAGGAACAAGCACAATCACCACCGAAAATAATCACCCTCCCCTAACGATCCAACTAACATAGATATCCTACACTAAATAGAACACTACAATACCATAACCAACCAGTACTGTAAAGGAATCCCCAAAATAACCAGCATCACAAGACCATTAATTACCCATGCACGAGTCTGAAGAAAGCAGCAATTCCCTGCAGCCCAACGCGCTAAATCCATCAGCTATCATCAGTGGCGTATCACAATTAGCAAACCGAATGCACTTAAATATCCATACCACGAAGGATCATGATTATCCCTAGATTGATCCGTCCGGATCCGGCGAGAACCCCTTCAGCCTAGAGTTGGAATCCCTCTTCCGTAGGAGCATGGGCGGTCCCTGACCCAGAAGGGCCCCTAAAGGCAAAACGATCACATGCGTTTTTTTTTATCTAAGACCTTATCACCGCAAACTAAATTATGCCATTGAGATCGGTGACTGTTGGCCATAAAATTGGCTCAGGAGGAGTGGCGACATCTAGTTGGAGGGAGCTCGGACATCCCATTTGACGTCTTCACAGACCATAAGAATCTCACCAATTCCTCCAGTGACGGCCCAGCGGTTAAAATCCTCGCCAGGCCAGGTGGTCTCTTTTTTTTCTCAGTTTTGATTTCAAGATTCCACTTCCGACCGCTGAGAAAAATGTCAAGGCGGAGCCCTCTCCGTGCTTCTAGACATTACGGAGAAAGAACAAGTGTCTCAGCATATCATTGGGCCCTAACAGGCTGGTGTCATGTGGTACCTGAGGACTCCATAGGCATTCCTCCGGCAAAACCTACGTGCGACCTCTTGAATCTCCCTTTGGAATTCAACTTACAGCTTCCCATCCTCCTTTTGATGTATCTGCGCTCCCATCCTCTCATTTGATTGTATTCTTCTCCCTTTTGATGCCCACTACTGCTCCCATCCTCCATTTGATGTATGCTGTCTCCCATCCCTCCAGTTTTGATGTATAGCCTCACCCTTTGCATTCACAACTGCTACCCGAAAACTCCTTTTGAAGACAGCTGCTCCCCATCCTCCCATTGTCATAATCTTCAACCCAAAGCTACACACCGCAACCCCATCCTCCATATTGAAGTATATGCTCCCAAACCTCAAATGAAGTATTCTTTCTACCCAATGATACACTACAGCTCCCAACCTCCCATTTGATGTATAGCCCTCACGCCATCCTCCATTTGATGATCAGCTTCACCCCATTTTTGATTGTTATCAGTAGTTAACTATCTACTCAATCACACCCAAATCACACAAACACACCCCCACAACCCGCCCTAGCTATACCTGGATCCAAAACACCCAAGTCCCACCTAGATATACCAAAACTCCCCCCCACCATGGGTCACAAAACCCCAAGCACGACCCCCACCCATTACATGTACACATCTGATACTCTGCCTTATAATGCTAGTTACTAATAGACAAGCACTGCAGTCACGAGAGACCTAGGTCACGGGAGGCCCTGTCTCAAAGTTGCCCGTTCTAATGTTTGAATATAATCCAAAATTTCAAAACCAGGAATTTGAACAAGATACGCTGTTCCCTCGCCACCATCAACATTAACCCTTATACACACAAACTAACCTTTCAGGCAACAAGCATAATTTCAGCGGTACCTTCCCCACACTATTATCTCTATCAATTCTCCGACTTTCCTTGCACTAACTGCAATCCCCATCCCCCCTCGCTGGGCAAATGAGCTCTTACATTGTTCCTCTCCACGCATTTCTAACCCTCTCCCCTTTCTGGCTGCCACCAACCTCTTCCCCACTGTTATATGCCTCTCCCACCAAACAAACCTGGCTAAAACCAATTAGTCTTTTTCTAAAAAAGAAATAAAAAAAAAAAAAAAAAAAAAAACAAACAAAAAAAAAAAAAAAAAAAAAAAAAAAAAAAACTAAAAACTCCCACCATCTCACAACCTCGACTCTACTTGGCTCCTGGCTGCCGGGGACATATTCCCCTAACCACAGGACCCCCCCAGCGACATTACCCCCCCATTTCCTCTCCCTCATCTACCGATGCACCACTACTATCTATAGCCTGTTAACCCCCATCAACCTGAAGCCCAACCCTCTGACCCCTGCTCCCCCAATCCCCTCTCCTTGGGAGCTCACTGGAACGCACGGTCTGATGTACAAAACTTCCCTACAACATGACATAAATTCACAAACACACGCACTAATAACTCTTCCAGGACAGACAGACCACAATGCAGCCCCCCTCAGAACACAGCCTCCCCTGCTGCTCTCTCCGTTGGCGGCTCCAACTTACCTCATAACCACCTCGCCCTGGTAACAAGCATGGTGAGGTGTAGGCCTCCTCGCCCTGTCTGACACATGTTCCTTTTTCCCCTCTATCAAGCCTCGCCCTTCGCCCTTACCACTCTCCTCATTTGAGGAGCACTCTGGTCGCAACTAATGCCCCTCCACCTTCAGAGTGGCTTGTTTTCCTAGCCGACCACCAGGCACTGTCACCGCCTTTCCTTTGACCACTTTGCGTTCCTGGCTTGTCCATTTTCTAATCCAGTGACGTTCCTACTATTATCATGTAGGAGACTTCAACTATCCCAATTGAACACCCCCCGCTCTGCTTCTAACAAACTCCTTGCACTTTGTTCTTCCTTTTGATACTCTCCCATGTGGCTAACCTCTGGAGCCACTCATCAAAAGAGACACACACTGGACCTCCTCTTCACCCGCCCTGCCCTCTATCTGACTTCTCAAAGCTCACCCCACCCCTTTATCCTGACCCACAATCTGCTCACCACTCTCACCATCTCCACCCCCCCCAGCGTCCTCTGTCCCACATCTAGTGCACCCCCGCAGGAACTTTACAAAACCTCAACCCTCACACACTCCTCTGATTCCCTTACACCTCTTTTCCTACCATATCCTCCATTTAGTGACCCAGACCAGCCAACCACTTTCTACAACGCACACAATCACCACCATCCTTGACCTCAGTCGCTCCCACCCACACAACAGAACCCGCAGAAATCAACCTGACAACCCGGCACACACACACCACTAAACAGCTGAGGCGAGCTTCCAGAATTAGCAGAACGCCGCTGTTAGAAAACTCGCTCCGCGGGCGTATATATCGGGGGGAGTGCTAGTTACGGGTGTAGTGAGGCCTCATACAAACAATCACACATACATTTAAACTGCACCACCCAAGCCAAGACAGGATTACTTCTCCCATCTCATATCCCTCTGACCTCATAACCCGAGCAACTTTTCAACACCTTTAAACTCTCTTCCTCGCCCGCCAGCACCTCCTCCACCCTCTCTCCTTTTCAGCAGACGACTTTGATTCACTTCCTACACAAGATTTAACCTTATCAGAGAAAGCTCAGCCCCCATCCCCAGCGCCTTCCACTATATCTGCACAATGCTCATCCCCCCTTAACTTGTTTTCCCACTCTTACACATTATGATCTTTCCTCTCTACTGTCAATCCAACCTCACACCTGTAATCTTGACCCACTGCCATCACACCTTTTGCCCAGACCTAGAGATACTTCATCCCAGCCTCACCCATCTTTTCAACTTATCGCTCACATCAGGCATTCTTCCCTTCCTCCTTTAAACTTGCAACTGTCACTCCCATCCCTTAAAAACCATACCCCTTGATCCCTCCTCTCCTGTCCAACTATCGCCCCAATCTCACTGCTCCCGTTTGCCTCCAAACTCCTCGAGCAGCACGTCCTATCTTCAGCTGTCCTCCCACTCTTCCTCCAACTCTCCTTCTTGACCCACTACAATCTGGTTTCCGACCCCAACCACTCTACCGAAACCGCCCTAACCAAAGTCCCTTGAATAGCAACTGCCAAAGCATCACGCCAGTACTCTTCCTTCTCCTTTCTATACTGGTCCTCTGCCTTTGACACTGTCGACCATTCCCCTCCTGCTACAAACCTCTCTCCCTTGGCATCACAGACTTGCTCTTTCCTGGATCTCCTCGTACCTTTCTGAATTCGGAACATTCAGCGTCTCTCATTCTCGCTCCACCCTCCTCCCCCCGGCCTCTCTTGTTGGTGTCCCCCAGGGTCAGTCCTGGGTCCTTTACTCTTTTCTAACTAACACCCTTGGTCTGGGGTCAACTCATAGCTCCACATGTCTTTTCATTACCACCTTGTATGCTGATGACACCCAGCTTTATATCTCTGGCCCAGATGTCACCTCCTTCTCTCCAGATCCAGACTGTCTATCGTCCATTTCCTCCTTCTCCTCCTCCCTCACCAAAAAAGAAAAGGGAAGAAACAGAATTCATCATCTTTTACGCCGTCCCCACACCATCCCACCACCAGATCTATTCTATCACTGACAAAGGCTGCACCTCACACCTGTTCCGCAAGTCCGCTGCCTTGGGGTAAACCACGACTCCCGCTCTATCCCAACAAACCACACATTCAAACCCTCACCTCTGCCATGCCGCTTCCACTGAAAAATATCTCTCGCATCCGTACATTCCACAACTTCGACCCAGAAAAAAACAAAAAAAAAAGGGAAAAAGGAGGGTAAAAAAATAAAAAAAAAAAAAAAAAAAAAAAAAAAAAAAATTAGTTATTTTTTTGTTATTATTTTGTATTTTTTTTTTATTTTTTGGATAGTTATTGAATTGAAATAGAAAGGAATTGTATATGAAATTATTATATTGGAATAAGTATAGAAATATAGCTAAAATCCAAACAATAAGTAATAGATGAAATATTATAAACTATATAATAGATACTCCATGCATCTCCCCTCTCCAATTCATTCACTGGCTACCAATAGCTCAACGAATTAATTTCAAGTTGCTAACCATGACCTACAAGGCTTCTCCACACCTCTCCCCCTCCAACATCTCTGCCCAAACTCCAGATATCTCCCCTCACGCAAATCTCCCGCTCCTATACAGGACCTCTTCTCATGTTCCATCCTCTATCAGCTCCTCACTAACCGTCTCCAAGACTTCTCTCCCTCGCGCTTCCCCCACACTCTTAATGCACTCCCCAACACTCAGACTCTCTCCACTCTCCACCAGCTTCAAAATCACCTCTGAAAACCCCTTTCTCTCAGGATTGCCTATAACCTACAATAACCCTGCAGCACTGTACTACCCCCACAAACAGTCCTACCCACACCTCCTGACTCTTCCCTCCACCATAAGATTGTAAGCCTTCGCAGGGCAGCGGCCACTCACCCTCTGTAACCAGTTTATACGTCATTCATTGTCATTATTGATACTCACTTGACATATCATGTATTTGAACCCCCCCCCCCCCCCTCAAATTTACAGCGCCATGGAATCAATGGCGCTTTAAAAAAATGGTAATAATTTTTAATAATAATAAAGGAGGGGAGAATTCGGGTTGGGTCATAGTTCTCTTCTGGCCGGCCACCCCGGGATACGAAATCCTACCACGCCCTTATCTCGCGAAACTACGGTGGCCAACCTGCTCCATGATGGTCAGGACTTCGTTCTCCTTCCTGCACACACATGTTGCCCAAAACAAGGTCCCACGCCATAGGCCCGCAGGCCTTTTAGCCCTCTGCCTGTTTCTAGAGTTTCCATGGACACACATACCGGGACCTCACGGACCTCCTTCTTCCTCTGGAAACTCGGTCCCCCTGGGGGTCACGACCGATTCTCAAAGAGTCCCACTTTGTCCCCGCTTCCGGGTCTCCCTTCTGCTCCCCAATTGGGGGCCCCCACTTCTTCCATCAAATTTTTCGCCTGCAGGGGTTTTACCCTCCCACATCACTTTGTTGAGGCGCCCAATTTGTCTCTAAGTTTTGGGGGCCCTATTTTCCCCCCTTTGCAATCAAGCTAGACTTCTCTCCGCGTACCATCCCCAGACTAAGGGGCGGGGGAAGGGTAAATCAGATTTGGGGGAATATCTACGGCACTTGTGTCCGGACCCAGGAAAACGGGCCCCGAACTGTTTCCATGGGCCAGTTCTATAAACCCATCGGGACCCGACTCACGGCCATCTCCTTCCTTGTGGTCATGGTCTCCCACCCCCCAACCTTTCCCTTGGCTTCGACCTCCGAATTCCCCCTGGAAAAACCAGGTTGGGGATATCGGGTCATTTGGCAAGAGACCCAAAAATGCCTTACTCCCTTTTCCAGCCCCATAAAGACCCCAAGCTGAAAAGGGGAACCTTTTCCCCAACATTCCTCCCGGGGGGATAAAGTGTGGCTCCTTCCAAATAAAAAACCCTCAAGACCCCCAGCAATAATTTGGGGGTCCGGGTTTTCTGGGATTTTTTCAAGTACTTCAGCAACTAAATTTCCGGGTCCTACAAGCTTTCTCCCCCTCCTTTCCCCGGGATTCCTAAGCCTCTCACGCCTCTCTCCTAAACCCAAAGGTCTTGAAACCCTTCTCTCAAAGAGTCCTCTCCGTCCCCGGGGTACTAAGAGTCCCTTGATGTTTTTGAGGTGAAGGAATCTTGGCATAAAAGACCGTCGGGGGTAAGGGGTTTTCTTTTTGTAGTTTGGGGGGGCTTGGGCCCCGGGGAGAGGTACGGGAACCGGGAGTCCAATTCCTAAAACCAAGACCATTCGTAAATTCCTTCACCAAAGAAGAGGGGGAGACCAAGGGGGGGGTACCGTAGGGGTTTTGGTCCCGCTCCTCGCCCGGTGCCGCCGGGAGGGGTGGCGCCGCTGGCCGCGGGACAAAGGGGTCCACGCACCCGGAGACTCACCTGACCTCGTTTTCCCCGATATCCGTCCCTCGCCGGCCGAGGGGCCCCGCCCCGCTTTGTTCTTGTAAATTTAAAGGGGCAGCGCCCCGGTAAATGGGTAATTGCGGGGGGCCCTTCCCCTATTTAAAGGTTTTTGCCCACAAACATTCCCTTTTCTGGGTCTAGTTGCCTCGTCCCTATAAAAAAAGGGTTTTTCAAAATGTGTTCTTTTCCTTAAACCCTTACCAACATCTGCACTTTTTTTCGACCCGAACCTCTGCCCCGCCCTGACCCCTTCCCCCCTGTCCACGACCCCGAACCCTTGCTCCTGCCTGACCCTTTCCCGTCTGCCCAGACACGATTCTTGCTTTCATTCTGTACCTCGCTGCACCCCGGGCCCCCCCACCCCCTACCTCCCTCAGGTAAACGACCGGGAGAACCCCCCCACAGCAATCCACCCGCTTTGCGGCGGGCTCTGGTGAAAACCGAACCTACTTAGACCCCCGCTCCCTGGCGTCGTTGTTTCCATTTCTTCGGATTTCCTTGGGTCGACACCCAGCCGTTACATAGCATTTTGTAGCCGCAAAAAAAACCCAAAAAAACACTTTTTGGGTTTTGGAAAGATTCAGCCGTAAAACCCAAACTCCCAAAAATTTATATCTAAGAAGGAAAATGCTATCTACTAAGAGCAGTCGACATAAAAGAGTGAGCTGAAAAGGCGTTAAAAAGGAATACAGTAAATGTAAAAAAACATGGGCATGTGATTTAGCAAGCAAGAGAGATTACACCACACAAAGACATTTTTACACTTCTCGTGCCTGCAAGTTGGATGGCCGCCAAAAAACAGATAGGGATTTGGGTGGCCGCTAAAATGCAAAAGCCCTGAAAAAACCAAAAATGAAAATGATGTGTCGAACTAGAAATTTACTCAAACGAACAGTAAAATGTCGTTTTTTGTTTGAGTTCAAAAAATTTGAGAAGTTCTACTAAACGTAATTTTTTCTAAACAGTTCGATCAAATTATTCAACCCCCCTCTCATCATCCTCTGGGGTTTTTGTGATTTTGGGGGTGCTCAGGTTGTTTTGGGATTCATTTTTAAACCTTTCGCAATGGAATAAATGATTAAAAAATTTTTGCGCGGGTCGATACAGTTTCACTTATATAAATTTTATATAGGTTTTTGTGTTTTATTACTTTTACACAATAGAAATGTGTTTAGAAAAACTGTGCTTTTATATCGTCATAGTCTGAGTACCGAAACTTTTTTTTTTAATATGTACAAAGCTGTGTATGGAGCTTTTTTTTGCAGGATGAGTTGAAGTTTTTATTGGTATCATCATGGGGTTTATATGACATTTTCATCACATTTTATTAAGGTTTTTGTGAGGCGTTTTGAACAAAATACAGCAATCCCGTTATTGTTTGTATTTTATTTTTTACAGAGGTCATCATGTCGTAAAAAGCATGCTAGTTTTACGCAGCAGGTGAATACAATTACACGAAAACCCAATTCATAATTATTTTTGGGGTTTGGCAAATTTTTCTCAAAAATTCGATTCCCGATTTCGCCGAATTTTCCGACAAAATTTTTTCGACCCAAATTTTTTGGACAATCGTGTTAAAAAACAGCTTTTCCCTGGCCTGAGAGCCTGTAGGGTGTTGTAGAACATTATCCATGCTAAAAATATCATAAGGAGCAGGTTTGGTCTTCATAAAATGCTGTTTTAGTATGAAAACGTACATGACAGGCCGGCCTTAAATCCTTCACTCAAAAATTTTCCCGGGGGCCCAATTTAGGGGGGCAAAACGACCAAAAAACTGAAGTGGGAAGCACCTGAAAAGCATGTCAGCCCCAGCTGAAAAAATGGTGAGGGTAAGATCCTACAATAGCGTCAAAGAACACAATAGTATTTCCGGACCCCGGCAAAAGTTGAAACACATAAGGGACGCACAGCGGGTCACCCCGCGAGCCCACACAGCTTCTGGTGTCATCTACAGAGTGTGTTACCACCAGCCAACGCTTCTCGAAGGGTTTACTAGCCATCCACTTTTTTTCCCCAATGACATCTGACAACCCCCGCCCAAGGTCGGTGGGGTTTGTCAGAAAAACCCTTAGTTGCATGGCCCGGGGGGAAGGAGCGGCCCCCCACCTGTCCTCAACCCCTCTGTCCCTTCGCTTCCCCCAGCAGAGAACCTATCTGCTGTGGCCCCGGCCCCTTTTCAGTGAAAACGAACTCTTTGAGGACAGTGGGGGAGCAAAGAGGTGGGGGGAAAACTCCGCTGCTTTTGCAGAAGGGGGAAGTATGATAGAGAGTGGCATGGGGGGGTTATGTTTCGAGTGGTCAGGCTCTGTACAGCGACACCATTGAGGGGGTGGGAGGACAGGCAAACTGTAACGTGTAGCGTCGCACTTGGAGCCGGGGGAAGCAGGCAAGGGGGGAAAAAATTCTGGTGCCCTAGTTAAACAAGGGATAAAGTGCCCCCCCAAAAGAAAATTCCCCACTCCATGCCTCTTGTCCCCCTTTTTTTCCTGGGTAAGTGGCACCCTAGGAGGCGCCCACCCTTGGTACCCATTGTCTTGGCCCTGGAAGCTTCAGTTTTCTCTACATTTAAATTTTAGAGATGGGGAGAAGAAGGAGGGTTTGGATGAAGACAAACTGGGATCTTGGACAAAAGAAGTTAATGTCTGGGGGCCGGGGATGTAAAGTTGAGGTCATTTGGGGTTTTAAAGCCAGTGATGCTATCACTGACCCAGCCAAGAGTGTTAAAAAGGGTTCATTTTTAAATTGGAAAGAGAGCGGCGCTTGCGATCAGGCAGTGGCGCAGCCCGAATTCGGTGTGTGGGCCGGGAGGGCAGCAGGGGGCAAAAAATGGGTATATGTCGAACTGTGGGCAAAAGTAAAGGGACCAGGGGACCAATGTTGGCACCCCAGCCTGCATCAACAAAAATGCAGTGCCCATACAGTGACCTGGGTGAAACGTGTCTCAAGTGGTGGGCCAACCCGCGGCAACAGCGCAGCACCCTTTGGTACGCCTCCCCTTTCAGGGAGTAAAGCTTCACCACCTCTGCTGAAACAACTTTCTTTCACATCACTACCATCCAATCTCCGCTCCCCGGGACTCATTC
>JAODAL010020078.1:0-70387 GCA_025379985.1 Phyllomedusa bahiana
TTCTGCGGTCCCCCCCTCTTTTTCCTCCCATGCCATCCGCCAGGCCACCCAGCACTGGCCCCCTCATTTAGCTGGCCATCCCGTACTGGTGTCCTTCACGCACATTCTTGCGGGTTTACTCACTGGGGCGTCGTGTCTCGCAGCCCCTCTGCTCGGCCTGGAAATCCACAAACAGTCTCTGTACACTTTACACAGTCTCTGTACACTGTACAACACCGTCCCGTACACACTCCAGTCCCACGGATCCTAGACTTCGGCGGCACGCCTGCGGGTGGGGAGACTCCCTCTCCCACCACGCGTGTCTGTGTGTCCGTCCTCTCGGTCACCGCAATCCTGCCACGACTACGCCATATGTAAGGGTGGAGGGGGCCACTCCTTTTAGGTTCTTTTGAAATTGCGGGGAGAGACGATGTGGGACTCTGTGTACCGGCGTATAAATAAAGACAAACGACAACACACTTGCTGACCGGGAGAACTGAGGCTTTACTTCGTTTTTTCCTCCAGCAACGACACTTGCAGAACAAGCCTGTTGCTCACATAGAGATGCACACAGCACTGGAACCATTCACTCGCTCAGCAGTACCCGAGGGGGCTTCCTCCATGCCAACCTCACTGCTCTAACCTGGCTGTACTCAGTGGCTCTTCCACTCAGCTCAGGTGCTGCCACGTCCGTCTTGCTGTAGTTGGGGCTCCTTTCCCCTTCTCCTATGAGCTCCTGCCAGAGGGCGAAGTTCTGCCCAGGCTCCCTCCTGGCTTGCTTATGCTGAAAACAGGGTAACTATGTACAAGTCCTTAAAGAACTAAGCTTTCTTCCTTTTCCTTCCAGCTTAGTCTGCCTCCCCGCATTCTAGCCAGAATGGGGTGTCCTGCTCCTATCTGCCTCCTCAGTGCAGACTGTAGCAGACTCTCTACCAGAATCAGGCAGAACAGACCCTGAACTCCTACAGGTCTCCCTATAAATCTAAATCCCCCCTGCTGACAGCTAACCCCCCTTCTCCTCTTCACAGAGATTCAGCTCCCTATTGGCTGGGGGTATTACACTGCTGTTGCTATGCAGACTATAACTGGGGACACATCTTAACAGGAATCTATGGCCTTCTACTTAACATTCCTATTATTACTATACCTAAGACTTACACTACTCTACACTACACTACCTTCCTAAATAAAGTTATTTAACCCTTTTACACATCTCACACTTTGACCTCCTTGCTTGTGATCTGACTATGTCTTTGCCTGCTCTCTCGGTACCTTGTTTTGGCACTTCGGTTGTTACCCGGAGTGTCCACATCAAGGGTAGCGACCTGGGAGGTCTCCGCATCCAAGTCCATCCTGCCTTGCAGCGGGCTCTGTTGAATACTAAGGGACCCATAAGACCTCGCTCCCTGACATGGTAGGTGTCATTACTCGCAGTGACACATTTTGATCTACAGCAATTACAATAACTTTTCACAGTCCGATATCACAAAATTACTTAAAGGGAACCTGTCACATCAAACAAGTCATCTAATCTATTGGTAGCATATTACAGCAGGAAGAGCTGAGCAGATTGATATATAGCTCTGCATGAAACAAATCAGTAGAATTTGTATTTTATTCATTTGACTCCTTATTCTGGATTAAAGAGTCCAGTAGGTGGTCTTATTAGTGACTGATAGGTATGCACACTCATACAAGGAAGGCTGTCAGTTGCTGATTACACCTCCCAGTGGACTCCTTAACCCAGAATAAGCAGGGATTTAAATGAATAAACTAAATTGAAATGAATAAACTACTAAATTTTTCCCAACTATATATAAAACTATATATCAATCCGTTCAGCTTTCCTTACTCTATAACTTGCTGCTGGCAGATCAGATAGTACTTTCAGTGAGACAGGTTCCCTTTAAAGGGATATTCCAATCACGGATATTTATGGCTGTAGTACAGTTGGTTTTATATTGATATATTCAATATGACACCTTCCATTTTTTATCATTTCAATAAATACTGCTGTACTGTATACATATTATTGTGGAAATTGCATAACTACTCTTACCTTGCATCTTAAAGACCTATTCCCTTAGACAATATCTACCTAGTAAGTTATAGGCAGCATAAGAAATACCAAAGCTAATACTTGAATTGTCTAGAGTTAGACTACTTAGAGGGACATGGATATAAAAGCTGCATCCATGCTACAGCACTCTAGAGTTTTCCAGAAGCATGCTACTAGACTGATGTCACAACCAGCTTCAGGCTTCTACTTCCTGTTCAGGCTGTGGGCGGTTCTACAGCAGTGACTGAAATTTCAGCTCTACTACTCATAATTAAGCCTGTGTGAGAGACATTGGTAAGAGCAGGGCACAAGGCTGCAGAGCTCAAAAGAGTTGATGTTTGTAAGTAAGAAAGATAAACTAAATCCTGTGATGCTGATAAGGCACAGCAGGGAGTTACATAACCATCCCAGCCAGAGCTGCTAGAGCAGAAATGGGTACTTCACAGCTAGGGAAACATCTGTTACATTAGATAAGAATTGCTCTAACTCTGAAATAAAGCGAAATCAGAACAGCAATGTATTTTTTAACAATTTTTAATACCTCTGCCAGGATCTTGATTTCCTGGTTCTCTAGCTAATGCTTTCCCAGAAGTCTAGAATTCTATTGAAATCTTAGCTAAGTAATCTGTTTTCTTACACTGACTGTGATTGATATATTTTATTTAATTTGTATTCACTTAAAAGGGTTGTCTCTTCTGATTGTTTTACTCTTCACAGCCTCTTCAGGCTGACATTTGAGTTGCAGGCTGTGGGTAGGTCTACAGCGGTGACTGACATTTCATCTGTACTACCTCCTGTTCCGAGCTGAACCTAGTACAGGGACATTACTGATGGAAGGGATGTTAAAAATAATAACACTGTACAAGCTAGATGTCTGGTTATAAATGTGAGCTGTAACCAGTGAAAGAGAAAAACTTACATGCTGCCAAGACACAATGTTGGCTCTGAGTGACTTAGTTATTGTTGATGTTATTACACATAAATGTGCTCTGCAGACCTGACAGGATGGTACAGAGCTGTTCCCAGGTCATTATCTCTAAGGTTCAAAGTTATTCTCAATTGAAAGATGAGATCCGAAACTGAGAAGCTCCATCCTGCTGATAAGACACAGCAGGGAGAAAGTCAACAGCCTGGTCACTGCTAGAGCAGTGAGAAGTGCTTTGTAACCTAAGGATGCTTATGAAAACAAGCAGAGGCACCCTGTCCTCACTTATGCTGTGGATGCAGCAAACAATCAGCTTGATGTGCATGTGCAACTCTCTTGCACCACACAGGCTATACGAGATTCTTGCAGTGGTCTTTTAACACGCCATTTTCATACCCTTTACAGATTGACAAACATAAACAAGATAGGAGCAGCAATGTAATATATATATATATATATATAATATATATATATATATATATATATATATATATAATAATATATATGTATATCACCCCATGTGCATCATGCTGTTGGATCCTGTGGAGGATAGCTTCTGCTTTCAATTAGATTCTACAAGTACAGCAAATAATTTTCAATTGATCTTTATTTCCTTGTCTGAGCTACATTCCAGTTCATTCATTACCAGGCAATCAGAGAGACACTACCTCAGTTGCTAATATAATTTTATTGTGTGATATAAATGAGTTATGAGCTCTACTTATCGATGCTGTGGAGCTTGTGTCTGTGAGGTTTATGCACTATGAAAATACCGTAATTAATGGACAATGTAGATGCAGATAATCCAGATGTCGTGAACAATTATCTGCATGTCATGCTATCATTCTGGGATTTTATCTCACATGAGATATATCTGATTTGACATCTTCTGACGAACCCTTTTCTGACTAATCTGTCAACTATATTAATATAATGTTTTAGTAGATTTGACCCATTTAGCAAATAGATCAACAGTGTCTCATTCTAAGAAATATGGGTTGTGTTGGCTCCACTTTAAGAAGATCAGACTTCACATATGGATGGCTCATCAGAACTTATTGTATATATATATTTAGGGTGACATGTATGTATTTTGATGCCCAGACGACAAATTTTTTATGCGCATTAGTAGCGTAGAATGCACCTGAATTTATGAACCTGTTCTACTGCAGGTCATAGATTAAAGGAGTTTTGCCACGAAGTAAAATTGATGTGGGACGTTTGTAAATTAAATAATAAACATTTTCACCATTCATCATTATTAAAAATTCTGGACCGTTTTTGTTTTAGCTGCTCCCTTAGTGATCCATTGTTTACAGCTCGTCTCCAGGGGACGCGACCAGAGCTGTGTGCTCCTCAGTCCTGGTCGCACATGCTCAGTCATCACCTCTACTCTCAGGCAGTTACTGAGTGTTCAAACCCCAGGTGCTATCACTCTACTCCTGTCCTCTGTGCTCCTTAGTAATTAGTCAAACAGTGCAAATAATTAAAAAAAAGAAACCTCAATCAGGTCTGTGCATTGATAAAGAGAAATAAAATCCACAGGTTTGGTTCCTGCAGGGATTTGAACCGAGGACCCCTGTGCCTGGAGGCAAAAGTTTTACTTCTGAGCTACAATGTAGCTACTTACAGTTCTACACATAAACAGACCTTTCTTTGACTAGAGACAGGAAAGGCCTGGTGATGTCATCCTGCTGGGTCACATGATATGCAATTCAAACAAATCACACACGCCCCCTTCTGAGCACACAGAGCTGAAGAGCTGGATGCAGGAGGTATGAAATGAGATCATGTCAAAACCCCTTTAAGCGCTTCTAGCTCCAAAATGACAAATCAGGCTCAGGTAAACCACTTTTAACTTGTTGTATCTGTTCCAGCAGTAATGTGCCTCCCGTCATAAATGTGTAGAAACATACGGATGTGGTGTGACACACCTCCAGAATGCCCCCCGGATCTCAGGTGCAGTACAAAGTGCCGCGGGCAACCGATAATTTTGGATTGCGTCTGATTATAAATGTAGTGCACAGGGCTGCATCAGTTTTTGGGCCGAAAGGATGCCAGACTACTGGTTCAGCCCCGTACATACATGTCACCCTTTGTCTCCCAGAATTGAATGCATGCCTACATGAAAGCAAAATTTAAGAACCAGGGGGTCCATCAGTGAACAGGTATCTTAACAACATAGACTGTGACACATATGTTCATCCAAAGATCATTCTTTCACATTGAGGCACCCTTTTGAATATTAAACTATGCTGGTTAGGTTTGCTTTATTGACATATGTTCTTCTATGAGATACTTATGTGATTCCATGAGATCGAAAGTGGAGTTATTTTAAGGGGACATCCTTTATGTCTAGAGCAGGGTTGTTATACTTATCTCCATCAGCATTATAGTTGCCCTCATAGGGCTGTTATATGGTGTCTTGAGTACCTTGGTAGGGCTGTCAGAGCTGTGCAAGTTGCTTAACAGGGTGGTGTGGAGGTGAACAACAGAGCTCCAAGTCCAAGATGATACCTGCGTCATATTCAGTTACCTCCACCTCTGCCAAGTGCTGGCTGTGTCCTCCAGGAAAATGGGAAACCAGTCCTTCTGGATCCAGACCTTGTCCATCCCTGCTCACTAAGCTCTTGCGGCTTAGAAGGCGTAATGTATCTCCTTGGGGAGAGGCACCAAGTCACTGTGTGAGGATTTAATCACCTTCTAGCACCTCACTGCGAATTTGCATATAACAAAGACTTATGCGAAAGAGCTGGTCTTTTGACATTGCTGCAGACATCGGAGTTTGCGGCTTCTGCAAGCGCCCGTGAGCGGGGGAACCTTCGCTACCCGGTGCTTTAACCCTTTGATTGCCGCAGTTCATCACCGCAGCACAATCAAAGGGTTTCCCTGCTCTGTTGGGTGATTGGAACACCCGGTGACCCGACAGAGCCCGGGGAACGGCTGCACAGTCAGCCCTGGGGACCCAGAGTAGCCCCAGGGCTGTCTGTGTAACAAGCCAGTGATCAGGGCAGACTGTGTGCTGTCCTGATCACTGACTGGGTCAAACTGACACAGATTATAATGTATTAGCATACATGAATATGCGAATACATTACCAAGTGTAAAAAAAAAAAAAAGTAGCACAGTTCTCCCTTCATGGGATTAAAAAAAAAAAAAAAAAAAAAGTAAAGAACATAAGAAGTGTAAAAAAAAGTACAAAAAATAAATAATAAAATAAAAATGTAATAAAAAATAATTGTGCATACATTACACACACACAAAAAAAACCCCTACACATATTAGGTATCCACACAACCATAATAACCTGTAGAATTAATCTAACAAGTTATTAAATGTGAAATGTGAATGGTGGTAAAAAAAAAAATTAAAAACAACAAAAAATTGAAAAAAATTAAATAAAAAAGAATCTGCAATTATTTATAAGTGAATTTCAACTATTCCCCCATAAAGTACAACTTGTCTCGAATAAAATGAGGCCTCATACAACTGCATCACTGAAATAATAAAAAAGTTACAGCTGTTGAAACGCAAGGAGGCAAAAACTAAAAACGTTCTGGTCATTAACTACTTTTCAGTCGTGCGGCTTAAGGGGTTAAATGACTAAGGGCAAATGTAAATGCCCGAAATGCGTAAGCCGTTATGTCTTTGAGAATCCTCTGTTTCACCATTAGTAATTGCTTTATTGCTATTTTGTCTGTGATGTTTTTTTTCATTAAAAATCATAAGACTCTACCCTCATACAGGTTGCTAATAGGATAATCAGTTGAATTAGAAGACTTGTACCTTTTGGGATCTTACTGACCTTATTGTATGCTGTTATGGAGGCATCATGGAGCACGCTGATACTTTAGATATTATAGCACTAAGGTTTTTACCGTTTATTAGGGCGTTTAAAAGATTTTCTAATAGATGTTTCTGTATCACCCATACACTGTCTGTCTTGATGGAAATGTGCATTCATACCCCGTTTAAACTAGTGACAGGGGACAGGAAGCTGAAGTTTTTGGATGGGAGTCCCACTAGTCAGAATCCTCATCTATCAGAAATTTCTGGCATATCCGGTCGATAGATCTATAGTGAGAAAACATAATTCGTTCATTTATTACTGGCCAGCAGAATTTTTCTGCCAGCCTCACTGAGCTGTCCACTAGTTGTGTGTGGTGCTGTAGTTTAGTCTCAATGGAGCTCAGCAGCAGTACCGGACACCACTCATGGACAGGTATGGCCAGACTCGGACTGGCCCACAGGGGAATAGGGGAAACCCCCGGTGGGCCCCGGAGAATGTTAGACGTGGAGTTGTTTTTTATTGCATATACATCCTCAGAAAGGGCAAAAAGGCAGAGAAAGAGAGGCAGAGTGTAGGAGGCAAGCACAGTCATTTACGGTAGCTGTAGGGTGGGCCCTTAGAATAAACTCCACCGGTGGGCCAGAAACAGCTCAACTGGTGGGACCCTAGAGTCAACTCCACCTGTAGGCCCTCTACACCCCAGTTCGACACTGGGTGTGGTGCTGTTTCTGAAAACAATTGACCGCATTTTTTTCTATTCCTGGACAACCCCCAATGACATCAGGTAAGGTATTTATCATCATATGAAAGTGTGTACAATGTATGTAATAAGAGCAGAGAAACTCTGCAGGACTTATGGTTCACATATTTAGTCTCTCATTGGGCTGTGATACTGTAAGTGTGCCACATCTGTTTATTTTGTAAGCTGAGCATGCATCTACCACTGATAGCTGTTTCATGTGATTAATGATGGGTCATAATATCACAAGTTACAACAAGGACATTTTACAGCAGTTCTGTAGGCTCAGTGTGGGTCTGCGTCAAAACACCCTGGAATGTGGCCTTGTGGTGAATTTTTTAAGTGTGAGATCCCACATTCAGTGCAGAGACCTTGTATGCTGAATCAATACCAGCTTTGATAGGGGTGAGGATCATAATGTGCTTTGCTGTTCTTTTTGGCAGAGTACCACTCAGAAATGCTCAGAAATATAGAAAAATAATAGAGGTACAGTGTAGGCCTTTTCGTGCGCTGGATGCAAAAGTCAGATTGATATTAAAGAGACAGTCACTCTATGCACTAAAAGGGCACGCTGGTGGCCTACAATGATGTACTTCTCTACTTCTGTTATCAGAGCCATGGCCAATCCAGATTGCTTACCATCACCCCGCAAATGTTTGCAATAGAAGACCGGCCACGTAACTCTACTCTGCCTACTGGACACTTGAAGTATATGATGGAATTATTTTGTTTTTTCTGCGTTCTGGACCAATTGATAAATTATATAAAAAGTTTGCAAATATTAACATAAAAAAGATAACTGACAGAGGCTTAAAGAGAACCCTGTGAAATAAAAATTCTGGGGCCTTGTCAGGATACGTTCGTCTGGGCAGTCTCCCACCTGTTTAGCACAACGACCTGCGAAGGTTAATAGGTCTAGCCTGGGACCACACCCTTGGAGAGTTGCTGCTCCTGAGCCAGGAGTGACAGCTCTCAGGACCAATCAGAGGGCTCGGATGCCGCACCAATCAGCTGCGGGGGCGGTGTTCAGGCAGACCTCTTAAAACCCCTCATTCCCTCCAGGCTTTGCCTGACAAAGGTGTTCCCTTGCTGTTTCCTGTCTTTCCTGTTTGTTGTTGTTCTCCTGGATTTCTGACCCCGGCCTGTTTCTGACCTCGCTTGTTGCCTCTGATTTTGTACTGCGCTCCTGACCGTGTTTGGACCCCAGCTTGTTTCTGACTGTTCTTCTGGCTTACGTTTTTGGCATTTACGTTCCCGTACGTTTACCGACCCGTACTGTTTTACCTTGTGTTTTCCCTGACGGCGCTGCACTTAGCAGCGTAGGGGCTGTCGTCCAGTTGGGGTCTGCCGCCTAGGGCAGCACGCTAAGTAGGTAGGGACAGTGGTCTGGGTGGCAGTCAGGGCCCATTGCACCTCCTCTGACGTGACAGACCTCTTCTCTTATATCTCTTTGTTGTGCTGTTCCTCTCTTATTTCTCCTAGAAGTGTGTTACTGAATCAGTCAGATGGGAGTTACCATTCTAATTTTCAGAGGGGCATGTTCCTGCACACACTGACTCTCAGCACTGATTGGTCAATGTCAGATGGTGCAAGGAAACACCCCAAATGGTAAAATTTCTTGAAAAATAGAGGAACAACTCAGAGTTATAAGAGAAGATGCTCCAGAATAATTTCACATGGAATACAAGTTACTAAAACATGTCAGGAGATGTCACATGTGTTCTTTAACCCCTTAACGACCACCCACTGTGTTTTGACAGCGGGCGGTGCAGGTTGATTGTTTGCAGTGATGCCAGGGCCGTCTGTATAGGAAGCCTGCGGTCAGGGCACACTGTGTGCTGTCCTGACTGCTGCCTGTGTCAATATGACACAGAAGGTAATGTATTAGCAGACATTAATATGCATTATTAGGATACATGAAGATACATTAATACATATAAAAAGTGTTAAATAGTTATCCATTAATGGGAATAAAAAAAGGAAAAAACCATAAAAAGTGTAGACAAAAATAAAATAATAAAATAAAATAAATATTTAATAAAAATTATTTTACATTCATTACACAAAAAAACCTGATACATATTAGGTATCTAAATTAATCTAACAGGTTATTTAGTGTGAAATGTGAATGGTGTAAAAAAATACAGGAAACATTTATTTATTCTTATGTCCACGCTGCTAAAAAAAAATGTAAAAAAATTTGGCAGTGATTTATTTGTAAACTTTAACTATGCCCCCCAAAAAATACAACTTCTCCTGCATAAAACAAGTCCTCCTAAAACTGCGTCACTTAAAAAATAAAGGTTAAAAAATAAGATTACTTGTTCATTAAGGCCTTTTCAGGCCTGGGGGGTTGTCTTATTAAAACAATGCCTTTTCCGTATGTTCTATAGACATTGTAGAGGGTTGTCCTCTGAAATTTCTTATAAGCCAGAATGGAGCTCAGCTCTGAATGTGTGGCTCCTTCTCTGGTGGTCTCTAACTGTCCTTGAATTGCATGAATGGCCATTCATCTAAATGACTGGTATGTAATACTACCTAATTAGAGATGGGCGAATTTCCCGAAATTCGTTTCGTTCACTTCGCCGAATTTCTCGGCAAAAATTAACTTCGTTCCGAATTACTTCGGCACGAATCGCGTTAAAAAGCAGCTATTTTCAGGCTGCACAGAGTCTGCAGGGTGCTGTAGAACGTTGTGCCGTGCTTAAATATGCAGAGGGAGCTTGGTTGGTCTTCCCATAAAATTTGTTGTGTTTTAGTATGACACGCAGATGACTGCCGCCGCTCTTAGAATCGCTTCACTATAAAATTCCCTGGGCACTTAAGAGGGCAAAACTGACCAAAAAACTCAAGCGGGAATGTAGCCTGAAAAAGTCATGCCAGCGAAAGCTGGAAAAAAACAAGCTGAGAGCTCAGGTGGCAACATTAGTGACAGAGTGTGGAGGTGACGCCGGCAACAGCATGAGGTCAGGCAGTGGCACAATGACATTCTGGAGGTGGCAAAACACGAAGAAGCCACAGAGTGGCACAATGACTGAGAGCGGAGGTCACGGCAGCAGCCACAGCAGCAGCATGAGGTAAGACAGTGGCACAATGACATTCTGGAGGTGGCAAAACAGGAGGAAGCCACAGAGTGGGACAATGACTGAGAGCGGAGGTACACGGCCCGGGAGCACGAGGTCGGCATTTGGGACAATAACATTCTGGAGGTGGCAAAACAGGAGAAGCCACAGAATGGCACAATGATACAGTGTGGAGGTCACGACAGCAGCAGCATGAGATTTAGGCAGTGGCACAATGACACAGTGTGGGGGGGACACGGGCAGCGGGCCCCCAGCAGCAGCCATGAGGTCAGGCAGTGCAACAATGACATTCTGGAGGTGGCAAAACAGAAGGAAGCCACAGAATGGCACAATGACTGAGAGCGGAGGTCACGGCGGCAGCAGCATGAGGTCAGGCAGTGGCACAATGACACAATGTGGAGGTGGCAAAACAGGAGGAAGCCACAGAATGGCACAATGACTGAGAGCGGAGGTCACGGCGGCAGCAGCCTGAGGTCCGGCAGTGGCACAATGACACAGTGTGGAGGACACGGCAGCAGCCACAGTAGCAGCATGAGGTCAGGCAGTGGCACAATGACATTCTGGAGGTGGCAAAACAGGAGGAAGCCACAGAATGGCACCAAGACGAGAGCGGGGGTCACCGGGGGCAAGCATGAGGTCAGGCAGTGGCACAATGACATTCTGGAGGTGGCAAAACAAAGGAAGCCACAGAATGGCACAATGACTGAGAGCGGAGGTCACGGCGCAGCATCATGAGGTCAGGCAGTGCACAATGTACAGAGTCGTATAGGACATGGCAGCACGCCGCCACAGTCAGCAAGCATGTAGGTCAGTACAGTGGCACAATGACTAAATTCCTGGAGTGGCAATAAAAAAGGGTAGGCACAAGAGTGCCAACAATGACAGAGAATTAGAGGTGAGACGACAGCAGGAGCAGAGCAGTGGCACAATGACACTGAGGAAGTCACGGCAACAGCAACAAGCAGCAGCAGCATGAGGTTCATAGGAGGTGGCACAATGACAAGAAGTTGTTGAGGTGGGTGGCAATACCAGTCCCTGGTAAAGCGATGGTGGTAGGACAGATGGAGAAATGGCCGAGCATATTTTGTGTCATCATGCTGTGGGCGGGCATCAGAATGGGCAGAGGCAGGCGTAGTTTGAACCAGACTACGCCTAAGGCGCGATTGGTGTAGTTGAAATCCTTGCCGATTCCAACTGCCTGATTCATCATAGACAAAGGTCAGCGATCGTTCCACATCTACCGTGGACAAGCGGGTTCTCCTTGGGTAACGAGGCGCCCCCCCACCTTGCGCACTGAACCCCGCCTGATGCCACACTACTGGCCGGGCATGACCAGAGCTTCCTTCGTTCTCCACTGCAAACGAATCGGCAAGTTGCGGCCACACATCAGTTTGGCTGCCCAGTAGTCCAGCGGGCATCTGTCAACTGGAATGGCAGATTGCTGCGTCCAAGTAAGTGTGCCACAACCTAGTTGCTTCAGGGAACTGCTCCGGTACCTGCTGCTGCTTTTAGCAATGCTGCTTGGCGACTGCCCTCCTCACTAGGCGGTTGAAGAAGCTGCTCAATCTTGACATCCTACTAGGTTACTACTTGATGGAGAGCTTGGTACTGCTCCTACCCCCCCCCCACCTACCCCCAAGCAGCTGCGCAATGTAGTATCTTTAATCGCTGCGGAAGCCCCCCGGCGTCAGACCGTCAGAAAGAGGACTTCTGCCGCAAATAGGCAGCGGCCGAACTTGATTACGGAAAGGGAATATTCACCGATTTAGTTGATTTGAGTTGTCTTCCCTCTCAATAGCTGGGAAAAAGGCCTCCCCATTTTGGACCGGTAGCGAGGTCCAATTAGGTGGAAGAGCCGAAGTCATCCCTCTGCCAGAGCTGACTATTCGGTCGGCTGTCACTAGCCAGAGCAAATAAGTCAGCTGCGGGCCTTCTGCGACAAGTGACTCCGAGGGGCTCCCTTGCCTCCATCTCCACTGTATACTGCACGGTGCTTGGGGGGTCATCGCTGCCATCCGTCTTTCCTCATCATCCATCCACACTCCTCCAGCTGCTCACGCTACCTCCTCTCTTGTCCACCTTGGGTAGAAAATCCACGGTCATTTCACCAGACAAGTGCTTCTGTCCAATAGTCCTCACTCCTCCCCTCCTCCTCCTCCTCCATGTCAGTCCACAACCGGACACAATGTGTGCCTGACGAGATGTAGTCTCCCAGTCCCCTGCACAGACAGATTTTTCAAGCATCTCTGTTCCAGAACATGAAGCATGGAATGACGTTATTCAATCCCGTAGATCCTGGCGACTGAACGATATAACGTCGCCTCCTCGAATGGCCTCCAAACAAACGGCAGGTCTGTCCACCATGAGCTTCCACTGAGCTGACATCAAAGTTACACAGTGAGTACTTCTGTCTGCCTGGATCAGTCAAAAAATCGTTAATGGTGGCCTTTCTCTGATCATAAGCAGAGAACGTTCCAACATAGTGCAAAGGCTGGACATTCCAGCGAGGTGGAAAACATCGCATACAGAGTGTGTTGCGGGGGAGGCCGTTCTGCCGCCTGCCAACTCGAGGAGGGTGTTCCTGGCTTTGTACGAATGGATAAAGTTCATGCCACAGTTTCCGTCCTGCGGCCATTATTTCATAAGGTGTCTGAAGACGGGTGGAAGGACTTCATGAACCACTTCCCACAACCATACATTGAACACGGTGGCTCAATGCATGGCGCATGGACCATCCCTCTCGGGTGCAGCGCGACAACACGAACCATGTTCCTCCCATTGCCCTGTCACCAAGGTTTCCGATTGCAGAGTTCTGGAGCGAGCGGAAGGAGAGGCACACATCGATTTCTGCTGCTATGACTCGGTAGGCAATTCCTCCCCTGTGTGACTTTGTTCGCCGAGGCAGCCAGGTGTAGAACTTGCGTGAACACCATCGAGAACTTATGCCCTACATCATGTGGATATGATGGAGCAGTACTAGTGAGCTGCGAGAATGTGCTTGATGGTGAGAGAGTGGAGGAGGCGGACATTGGCGCACGTGCAGCAGTTTTTGAAACAACTTTGGAGGAGAAAAGCGGCGTCTCCATGTCCAAGTTGTTGGTGTGCCTGGCAGGAAACACATTATTCACCCAGTGGCCGTAAAACAGGACATGTTACTGGCCCTGAACCATATTAAATGCTCCAGAAGTCTGCGCTGCGTGCACCTTATTGAATCAAACACGATAAGACCAAGGACTGACCCACCTTTCAGGATTTCTACATATTTATGAAGTGTCTGGTACTACTTGCGCCTTTTTGAAAAGAAATTACAGCTATGGAATGTCATCCACTCTCCGGCTCAGCACAAGCCATTAGTTTCTCTGAACGGTGCAGAGTTCCCCACCATTTGGAAAGGGAGGACTTCAATACCAACAACTTCTGGACTAGGAGCACGGTCAATCTGCATGCACCTTAGGAATGTTTGGACCGCATAATGTTGTCTCTTTTGCAAAATCGCCCGCACTCGCTGAACGACTGCTGGCGACCATTGAGTAGCGAGGAGCAGGAGCATCTGTAACCTGAGATGATGTCAACAAGAGAAACAGCTCCCTCATGCAGATGGTGGTGGAGCTTGACTGGCCTTGCAATGGCATGCGTGCCACTGGGCTCTGCTAGCTGGGGCTGCTGTGCACGGCGGCAGGAGGACCACTCACATTCTGATAGCCAACCGAAGTGTGACGCGTGCTGTGTGACGAAGGGCCGTGGGCCAACGTTAAGCTTCCCTCTGGCCAACGCATCATTTCTGCTTACAAGATTCTACATTATACCCATATCGGCTCCTCCAGAGTGTCTCCCTTAGCAAAGAACTGCCACACCGCCGAGTATCGGATTTTAAAAACCGCCACAACAAGAGCACCGCACTGCGTGACTCACAGCACGCCGCTGCCTCACTGAGGCCCCTGTGCCGCTCTACTATTCTTGGACCTGCGAAGCGGGTTTTTTACCGACCGTGGCCGCATTGGCCTCCCGACCTCACACTGCTGCTATCCAGCTGACTTCACTAGCCGACACCGACCCACTTGCTGGCTGCGCCCTGCCGTGACGCGGCAAGCTGACGCCCTCTTCCTCTCCTGATGATAATAAGCCTTGCCTCACCCGGCTCTCCAAGTGCGGGTATCGGCTACATCATCACTATTTGTGTTTCATCGTCACTGCTGTCCTCATCACCGGTCTTGTTATGGGCCGGGCTGACCTCTCACAACATGACCTGCCCATGCCACTTCCCACATCTATACTTTGCCGGCCTACTGCAAGAAGCAGCCGATATGGCCCCATTTCTTCGGCTGCCAAGTAGGCTGCTGACGCCCTACCTCAATGTGCATAACGCTCGCTATCATAGTGGCTCTCGAGAGCCAGACCCACATAGAAAGATCTCTGGCTAGGGCGGAAAACCGGCTGTGACAGAGGCGTGGCTGAGACAGGTGAGAGGCGACTGAACAGCTCCCGGCCATGTCCCCAAACTAATGGTTGTGTCTGAGGTCCCACCGACACTATGAGCTGGGGGGTGTCAGATGTCCAATCTGGGAGTAAGAGGATGGAAACCTAGTCACGCAATTCAAGACCCTTGGTTGAGCTGAACAACACACGGCCGCTAGATGACACGCGGCAGTTGCTTGGCCTCATACCGAGTGACCCACTCTGGCAGACGTCCCCCATTGCTGTGCTTGGCGACCAGGGCCCAGTTTCAGACATGATTGTGCGCACCACTGCGCCACTCGCAGTTGCGCAGAAGCCTTGCCACCACTCTCTGTCCTGACATACTGTTTATGTTCTAAAATGTAAGAAGACACTGTTTAATGAAGAATAGCTGTATATGAATATAATATACATACCTTTTTTGAAATCCAAATGAACCCAGTATACAAGCTGGTAACACTTGGATAAAAATTGTCGCTCCACAAATGGCCAGACAAAATTACTTGTATGTTGTCGTTTAAAAACACTGTGTGTTTTTACGTAAATGTAAAAGCACAAACAAGGCTTAATTAACCTTCGGACAATGAATTTGGCCTACAGGAAAATGTATATATTTTGGTCGTTTAAAAAGACGGTTTATGTTTGTCAGCACACGTGAAGACCAGCAAAACAACGCTTAATTAACCCCTCGGATTAGTAAATTGCGCCAAAGAATTGGAAGCCGCACAACTAGTAGCTTTGTAGCGTGTTACAATTGCGTGTTTTCTACCCACAAAAACAAGAGATAAGTTGTAATTAACCTGTGCTTGTGAATTAGGCTACAGGAAAAATGCTATATAATTTGGCCGATTTGAAAAGACGGTTTATATTTTGTCAGCACTCCAGCAAAACAACGCTTAATTAAAGCCTTATCTGTAAATTGGCGCGCCAAAGAATTGAGCCGCACAACCTTGTACTTTGTAGCGTGCGTTTACAATTCATGTTTCTACGGGGCAGGCACAACAAGAGAATACGTTTGTAATTATACCTGTTTGCTTGTGAATTAGGCTACAAGGAAAAATGTATATTTTTTGGCGTTGAAAAAAGACGTTCTTGGGTCAGCACACCAGCAAAAACAACAGCTTAATTAAAACCCATGTATGTAGAAATGCTCAATGAAGAAATGATACAGCCAAAAAAGAAGTGTATTTTGTATTGTTAAAAGACGCTGTTTTCTTTAACATGAATACAAAGGAATGCTTTACGGATCCCACTTGGATATTGAATGTATAATGCAGCTGCATGGACGCACACTGTGATTTTCAGATCCAATACCCACCAAAAAATTAAAATTAGAACATTAAGAGAACAGTCTCTGAGACAACTGACCACCCCACAGAAATCGCTATATAAAAATCAATTCTTCAGTAATAGCATATCAGCCGCGGCAGCAACCTTCCTGATGAGTACAGTGAGAGCTGTAAGGATCATTATATAGTGCGGTGACGTCACAGAACCCGCCGGTCCCTCTGCGATTGCTTCAATCTCTGCACATGTCATGGCAGGCTATACCCTGTCCTTACCTCCCAGAGTGCTTTGCCCCATGTAACGCATGTGCTCGCAGCCATTTTATCAATCAAAAGCACACTTCGTTCACCCGAAGTACCCCAAAGTTCGACTTCGTCGAACCGAAGTTTTCCTGAAATTCTAAACGAATTCCACTTCGTTAGAATCAATTCGCCCATCTCTATACCTAATTCCTAATGTGAATCGTACTTTACAAGGCTTCCAGCTGCCATATTTACTGATCAGGAACCTACGATTTCACCGCAGGAGCCCTGATCAAAGTGAGGAACAGTGTGCTGCAACATTTCTCATTGATTTAGATATCGCAGCCATCTTTGCCCCGCTGTTTAAGGGGTTAAACAGCGCTGATGACAGAACTGCACTACTGTCCCTTTAAGGATTTTGTTGCAGCCTTAGTCAGGGTGTGGCTTGGTGCTTAATGGGTTAAGCACTTGAGCCAATCCCTGGCTGGGGCAGGGATTTGAACTTCTTCCTGTCTGACAGTCTCTGCTGGTGATTGCCTTTGGTGTCCTAGCTGTCTGTTTTGCTCTACTGTGTTGTTTTGCTGGTTCTTGGATTTTGGGTTGTCTTTCTGGTTACTTTTCCGTTCCTGCCTTAGGTAATTTGCATACTCCTGGTTTGACCTCTGCCCGTATGACTATTCTTTATTTGTTATCTGCGGCGTCTGTGCCTTTTTTGTCAAATGTTTGTCTTCTGTCTTTTTGACACTTGTTTTACTAGGTACAGTTTAGACAGAGGTTTGAGTGCAGGGTTGCCCGTTTGGGGGCGGTTGCCATGCTTAGGCAGGGTAAGCCAGGACGAGACTAGGGCGTCCCTTACAGAATCACCAGCCTATATTTTTTTTTTTTTCTTCTGAGTATGGAACCTATGAAGGCTTTGGTGGATCAGATGCATGGCTTGGCTGAAAGAGTCCAAGTTTCCTAAGGGTCGCATTTATAATCTCTCTGCACCTGAGATGGAGGCTTTGAAGGATTATGTTAAGGATAGTCTCTGCAAGGGTCATGTAAGGGGACTGGCTTCTTCTTTATTAAGAAGAAGGATGGAGGTCTCAGACCTTGCATAGACCATCGGGAATTCAATAAAATTACTGTTAGAAACCAGTACCCTCTTCTCATCCCAGATCTGTTCAAACAGATATCTGGAGATACCTGGTTTTCCAAATTAGACTTACGGGGTGCCTATAATTTAATTCACATCCGTAAGTAAGATAAGTGGAAAACTGCCTTTAATAACTCTGGTGGGCACTATGAATACTTAGTGATGCCTTTTGGCCTAAGAAATGCAACTGTGGTTTTTTAAAACTTTGTTAATGACCTCTCCAAAACCTCATTGGGTGCTTTGTCATTGTTTATCTGGATATTTTAGTATTTTCCCCTGACTGGTCTTTCCATGTGGAACATGCACACACTGTCCTGCAGATTCTTAGGGAGAATCACTTGAATGCGAAACTGTCTCTTTGGGGTCCAAGAGCTACATTTCCTGGGCTATATTCTTATACCGAATGCCTTCTGTATGGATCCTGCCAAGGTTCGGGCTGTTGTGGATTGGGTACATCTGAATTCCCTCCAGAGGTTTTAGAGGTTCACCAATTACTACAGAACTTTTCATCCATAGCCAAACCTTTTACTAAAAAGGGGACGGATCTGCTTGAGTGGCAACCTGAAGCTGTTCATGCCTTTGAAACCTTGCAGAGATTCTTTTCTGAAGCCCTTGTTCTGGTTCAACCCGTCCTCTTGCGGCCCTTTATTGTTGAAGTTGAAGTTTCCGAGGTAGGAGTGTTTGTAGTTCTGTCGCAGGGGCCCCCCCTCTCTGACTAACCTTCACCCCTGTGCCTTTTTCTCATGAAAATTCTCCCGCACTGAGAGTAATTATGGTGATGGGAATCGAGAACTTCTCGCTATCAAATGGGCATTTGAGGAGTGCCGTCATTTTCTGGAGGGGGCTAGATTTAAAATAACTGTACTCACGGAATCTGACTTATCTTGAATCAACAAGGAGACTTAATCCCAGAGGCTAGGTGGCCTCTGTTATTTATCAGGTTTGACTTTGTACTGTTACCTACAGACCTGGCTCCAAAAATGTCAAAGCCGATGCTCTGTCTCAAAGCTTATGCACCACTCAGTCTTCCAAGTTACCCTCAGAGCCCATTTTAGCTAAAGGGGTAGTTGTATAAGCGGTCTCCCCGGAACTGGCCAGTGATATCAGTCAATTTCTGAATTTAGCTCCTCTGTTGACTCCCAGTGGGAAGTTGTTTGTACCAGTACAATTTAGATTCCGATTGTGCGATGAGCTGCACAATTCAGTTCTTTGTGGGCACCCAGAGATTGGGGGAGCTAAGAGTCTAGTTGCCCATTCTTACTGGTGGCCGTCCATGCTCTGTGATATCTCCGCCTATGTGTCCGCCTGTGAGACGTGTGCTCGAATTGAGGTCCCACGGGTTCGTCATATGGGGGAACTTCTTCCTTTACCCATTCTTCAAAGACCCTGGTCACATTTGTCCATGGACTTTATCACGAATGTATCCCTCGCTGAGGGAAAGACTGTAATTTGGGTGATCGTTGACCGTTTCAGTGCGATGTGTCATTTTGTGCCACTGTCTCAGCTTCCAAGCTCTAAACTTTTGTCATAACTCGTTATTGATCATGAAGTTCATCTTCACAGAATTCCTGAGAATATTGTTTCTGACAGGGGAGTACAGTTTGTAGCTAAGTTTTGGAGAGTTTTTTGTATGAAACTTGGAATTCAGGTATCATTTTCCTTGGCTTTTCACCCTGAGTCTAACGGTCAGACTGAACAGTTCAATCAGACTCTTGAATAGCACCTTAGGTGTTATTGTGCTGATAATCAGTTGGACTGGATTGCTTCCCTTTGCTTGGCAGAGTTTGCCATCAATAACTGTCATCATGTGTCCATCAATACTATAATTATGGCTTTCATCCGCACTTTGATTCTCTCTCTTCTTATGCCTCTAATAACCCCAAGGTAGAAACTGAATCAGAAAAACTGTGCACAGTCTGGGACCAAGTTCAGTTGAACCTGAGGAAATCCAAGCCAATATATAAAATGAATGCTGATAAGAGACAGTAAGAGTTCTCTACAGACTTTAATCTGGTCATGATTATAAGGCACTAATATGAAGCAGAATGAGGGCTTTCTGGTTGAAGGCACAAACCTGATATCAAATGGGCAATGTCGTAGTTACTGCATATGTCCGCTGTATTGGGGTTATACTAAATTTCAATCTGTCCTTCACTCGCTACATTCAATCTCTTGCCAGCTCTTGTCATCTACACCTCAACAACAACTACAGAATCCATACTTTTCTCATTGTAAAAACAGCAAAATCTCTTATTGTTGTCATTCTGATCTTGACTACTGTAACTTCTTGCTTTTTAGTCTTCCTTTCTGTAAACTCTCCCCTCTCCAATCTGTCCTGAATGCAGCAGCCAGGCTCATCTTTCTTTCCAGCTGCTATACTGATGCTTCTACCCTGTGCCAGTCGCTGCACTGGTTGCCCAGAAAACAGTTTAAACTAATCACTCTCACCCATAAAGCTCTCCACAGTACTGCACTCTCTACATCATCTCTGTCTACCACCCTACCCTGACTCTGCATTCTGTTAATGATCTTACATTAAATACCTCCATTATCTGAACTAGCCATGCTCTCCTCCAAGATTTCACACGTGCTGCACCAGTCCTCTGGAGTATATACAATCAGGCAAACATAATCCTCATAGTTTTAAGCACACCTTGATTATACATCTTCTCAGCAAGGTCTACCAAGATCCCTAATTGCTAATCCCATGCTTTCAGTCACACACAATTCTCACCAAAAAATCCAAGAAAGAGAACCAGCATCCATGGTGTATTATCAAAAAGTGAAAAAACTTTTATTCCTCCACACAGTGCAGTGCAACGTTTTGACCGGGTCTTATCCATCTGAATAAAGATCTGGTAATAAGTTGACATGTTGGACTGCACTTTATGGAGGAATAAAAGTTTTTTCACTATTGGAAAAATTTGGGTACAGGAGACCTAGTTGAAGTAGGTCTAATATTGAGCAATGAGGAGGCGAGTGACGAGAACGATAAAATGGAGAGGCAAACATATAGAAGTATCGTAAAAGAAATCAATCTCGGCTCTCTGCTCCGTGAGGCATGGTGTATGATTACTAAAAATCGTTTTTTATGTACGTGCTAAAACATTATCGGAAAAAGAGCTTCAACCTTTGATAATAAAATTCATAATAAAATTCACTTTAAAAAAAATCTATAAAGTCGCGCTCATCAGGAAATTAGGATATCTGGAAGAATTTCTGGGAACAATACAGTAATTCAAATTCTGGTAAGCGCTTCTCATTGGTCGGCAGAAACCAGACAATTTGAATAGGAGCGACAGTGACCATTAAACCTATGGAGAAGTAATTGACCAATCAAATTCAAAGGGGGCGGACAGTCTCAAATACAGTAAAAATGCAGAAAAAGAGCTGATTGGTTGAATTTAGCGGGGGCTTCGGAATCCGGCCAACTTGAATAGGAGCGACCAAGAGACCCATTATAACATAGAGGATGGGCGAATTTCCCGAAATTCGTTCGTTCCTTCGCCGAATTTCTCGGCAAATAAATAAACTTCGGGACGAATACGTTAAAAAACTAAGCTATTTCCAGCTGCACAGAGCCTGCAGGGTGCTGTAGAACGTTGTGCCATGCTTAATTATCGAGAGGGAGCTTGGTTTGGTCTCTTCATTTCAATGTTGTGTTTTAGTATGTACACGGGCAGATGACTGCGCCACACTTGAATCGCTTCACTCTAAATTCCCTGGGCACTTAAGGAGGGCAAAACGACCAAAAAACTGGAGGGGGAATGTAGCCTGATAAAGTCAATGGGCAGCGACAGCTGGAAAAAAAACAAAGCTGAGAGGCTCAGGTGGAACATCAGTGACGGAGTGTGGAGGGACGGAACGGCAGCCACCAGCAGAATGAGGTCAGCGACTGGCACAATGCCATTATTGAGTTGTCAAAAACAGGAGAGGCAAAGAGTGGCCACAATGACACCAGTGTGGAGCTGAAAGGCATCAACAGAAGCAGCAGCATGAGGTCAGACAGTGGCAACAATAATTAATTAGGCTGTGCACATCCAATATATTTTGAAAAACGTAAGCACTAGGTGCACACTGAAAAGGCAATAGATACATGCATATTCCCAATATTCCCTCAGTGATACCTTGATGTTTCACTTAGTTTTTAGTGTGCCAATGATATTTGTATTAGACAGTGGCACAAATGACATTCTAGAGGTGGCAAAAACAGGAGTAGGCTCCACAGAGTGCCACAATGGACACAGTGTGTAGTCACGGCAGCAGCCACACAGCAGCAGCATGAGGTCATACAGTGGCAACAATGACAGAGTGTGTAGGTCACGTGCATAGCCACAGCAGCAAGCATGACGTCAGGAAAGTGGCCACAATGACAGTGTGTAGGTCACGGCTAGCAGCACGCAGCAGCATGCGGTCAGACAGTGGCACAATGGACAGAGTGTGTTAGGTCATGGCATCTGCCACAGCAGCAGCATGATGGTCAGACAGTGGCACAATGAACAGAGTGTAGGTCACGCAGCAGAAACAGCAGCAGCATGAGTCAGAACAGTGGCACACTGTCATTCTGTAGGTGGTAAAAACACAGGAATTAGGCCCACAGAGTGGGACATGACAAACTGTGTGTAGGTCACGGCAGCAGGACACAGCAGCAGCATGTGGTCAGACAGTGGCACAATGACTCATTTGGAGGTGGCCAACAAACAGGAGTAGGCCACAGAGTGGGACAATGACAGAGTGATGTAGGTCACAGCAACAGACCACAGCAGCAGCATGGAGGGTAGACAGTGGCAACAATGACAGAGATTGGAGGTGGGTGGCAATACAGTCCCTGGTAAAGATGATGGTGGCAGATGGAGAAATACTGTCAGCAGATTTATGGCATTTCAGGGGGTGGAGGGCATCCTGAATAGTGGCGAGGCATGGTTGTTTTTGAACCCAGACTCATTTCTCACAGTTTTGGTGAGGCATCATGGCTGATGTAGTCTGGAAATCTGGCCGATCCACGGCCTGATTCATCTTGACATAAAGTCAGTCGTCTCCACATTTCCCGTGGACAAGGGGTTCCTCCTTTGGCTAACGTTGGACGCCCCTGCACTCACTGAACACCCGCTCTGATGCCACATACATGGCTGGGCAGGACAGCTTCTCCACTGCAAACTCCGGACAAGTTGCGGCCACATACATCCAGTTTGGCTGCCAGTACGTCCAGCGGATCTTACTTAAATGGGGTGGCTAGTAGGTTTTGCTGTCAAAGTAGGCACCACCTGTTGGTTCAGGGTCTGATCCCCAGGTCATGCTGCTGCTGGCGACTGCCCTCTCACTAGGGAGGGTGTTAAAGGAAGCTGCTTCATTAGTGACTCCAGACTAGGTGCTGATGATTGAGCTGGTACTGCTCCGACCCCCCCACCTTCCCCCGGCCAGCCGCGGCAGTAGTACGTGAGCGCTGAAGAAAACCACCGGTCAGACCTGTCAGAGGAGGGACCGAACCGCACATGGGCAGGCGGTCAACTGGACTACGGAGGATTCACTATAGTATTTGAGTTTGTCCTCCCCTCTAATCAGTGGAAAAAGGCTCCCATTTTGGACCGGTAAGCGAGGGTCCAATAGGGTGGAGAGCCAGAAGTCACTCCCTCTGCGGATTCATGACTATTCAGATGTCCACTAGACCAGGCATGCAGCTTGACTGCGGGCCTCTTCACCAAAGTGCGACTCTGAGGGGCTACACTGCATCCATCTCCACTGTATACTGCCACGGTCTTGCTGGGTCATCTGCCTTCGTCTTCCTCAGTCCCTCACCATCTACCTCCTCCCTGCTGCTTCCTGCCTCCTCCTCTATTGTTACCTGGGTAGAAAAATCCACTAATTTCCACCAGACAATGCTTTTTGCTCCAATGTCATCCTCTCCTCCTCCTCCATTTCAGTCCCCACGGACTGCATGTGGCGCGAGATGTAGTCGCCATGTCTCCAGTCCCTGCCCCAGACAGATTTTTCAGCTTCTGTTCCAGGACATGAAGCAGTGGAATCACGTTATTCATTCCGTAGTCCTGGCGGATGACAAATAAACGTGGCCTCTCGAATGGCCTCAACCAAACGGCAGGTTGACACGCATGAGCTTCCACTGGCTGACATTCAAAGTTACCACAGGGGAGTACTCCTGACCACTCCTGGATCATCAAAAAGAATCGTTAATGGCCTATCTCTGTTCATACAGTCGGTCCATCATGTGCAGGCTGGAATTCAACGGGTGGAAACATCGATATCAGAGTGTGTTGGGGAGGCCACGTTCTGCCGCTGCAACTCGAGGAGGGTGTTTCCTGGCTTTGTAAGAATGGATGAAAGTGCAAGCCACAGTTTCTGGCCATTTCAGACATCTTCTGAGATCGGTGGAAGACTTCAGGTACCTTTTCACAACAGATTGAACACGTGCGCAATGCAGGGCGCAATGGACCATTACCTCCTAGGTGCCAGCACGGATGGCACGACCATGTTCCGCTCCATCTCGTCCGTCACCCATGGTTCCGATTTGCAGTTGGCGCGGAGAAAGCCAAACATCGATTTCTTGATGCATGACGCGGAGCAGTTTCCTCCCCTGTGATGACTTCTGTTCGACGAGGCAAGCCTAGGTGTGAAAATCGCGTGACAACGCTGTGACCTAAAAAATGTGGTATCGATTGAGCAGTACTTGTGGAGGCTGAGATGGGTGGTGGAGGAGGAGGAGGCGGACATTGGCACAGGACCGCAGTTATTGACTACGTGGAGGAGAAAAGCGGGCTCTCCTGTCCAAGTTGGTTGGTGTGCCTGGGCCGGAAGCAATTTTCACCTAGTGGGCCGATAAAGGACTCATGACTGGCCTTGACCCCGTAGTGTACAGCTCCAGAGCCGTGCTGCTAGTGCACCATTGGAACAAACCGATAAGCTCAAGGACTGGCCCACCTTCTGTTCTACAAATGATTTGAAGTGCTGGTACTGCCTTTGTTGGAAAATAAATTACTCGGCTTGGAAACTCTCCATCTCGGCTCTGGCACAAGCCATTAGTTCTCTGAACGGTGCAGGAGTCCACCATTTGAAAGGGAGGGACTGAAGCACAAAAACTTGGACAGGAGTTATGGTCAGCTTTGCCACCCTTAGGATGGTTGGACACATACTGTTGTCTTCTTTGCACATCACCTCGCTGAACGACTGCCTGGCACCATGAGTAGCAGGAGCAGGAGATCTGGACCGGGAGGATGATGTCAAACGAGAAACAGCTCCCTCTGCAGAGGTGTGGATAAACGTGAATGGCTGCAATGGCATGCGTGCCATGGGACGCTGCTGCTGCTGGTTGCTGCGGTTGGCAGGATTGGACCAACAATCTCCCCAGGCCACCGGATGGTGACGCTGCATGTGTTGACGCAGGGCCGCTGGTGCCAACGTTAGCTCCCCCGGCCACGCTTACTTTCTGCCCACCGTTTCTATATATACCCACTATTCGGGCTCCTCCGGTGTCTTAGCAAAGACTGTGCCACACCGCCTAGTATCTGATTTTACCGCAACGCTCCGAACTGAGTGACTACAAAAATAATACCGCGCTGCCTTGCTGAGCCCTGTTGCCGACTACTTTCTCTGGACCTGCGAAGCGGCGTTTTTTACCGTGGTCCGCATCCTGGCTTCCCGACCTCACCTGCTGCCTACCCTGCTGGTTCACGGCCAAACTCCCTTTGATGGCTGCGCCGCTGACTGATGCGCAAGCTGAGCCTCTTCGACTGCACGATGGAAAGCCATTGCCTCACGGCTCCCCAAGTGCGGTCGGCCTACATCATCATCTATTTGTGTTTGTCATCGTCACTGTGTCCTCATCACGGTTCTTGTTGCGAGGCTGACCCCTCCAAACATGACCTCCCATGCCACTCTCCACATCTACAAATTTGCAGCCTACCTGCAAGACGCAGGGGGTTATTGGACCCATTTCTTCGCTGCCAAGTAGCTGACTGATTCGCCCTCCTCAAATTGTTCATCTCGCTATTATAGTGGCGCTAGTGCCCAGAACCACTTAGTCGGATCTCTGGCTGAGGAAACCGGATGGGACAGAGGTGGGTTGAAAGATGGGTGGGGGCCGCTGACCGGCTCCTGGGCCATGCCACAAAATTCAGGTTGTGTCTGGACGTTCTCACTCTTGGCTGGGGTTGTCAGATGTTCCATCTGGGAGGGATGTGGATGAACTAGTCACCAATCAAGAAACCATTGGGTTGATAAGTCAGCACCACAGCCGATATATGACAGTGGCAGTTGTGGCCCTCACCAAGTGGACTCCTGCTGCGAATGTCCCCTTGCTGTGCTCGGACCTGGGCTGGACTATTTGTGCCTTGGACAACACTCGCGGTGAAGAGCCTGCCACCTCTCTGTATGACATACCTGTTTGTTCTAAAATGTACAGACACTGTAAAGATGTAGTATCTGTATATGATAAATCACACACCCCTGTATTAGACTCCAAATGAACACACTAAGAAGTCTTGGGTAAGCACTTGGATATAAATTGCACTCACAATATGGGCAGGAAAAATTGATCTTGTATGGTGCCGTTTAAAAAAACTCTGTGTATTTATTGAATATAAACAGCACAAACAGCTTAATTAACTTCGGAAGAATATTGCTTACAGAATTTCTTCTGTGGCGTGAAAAACCAACAGTTTCTTCTTATTAGAGTACAACTGCAGAAACAATGCTTAATTAAACCCCTGGTGTAAAATTGCGCAAAAGAATTGAGCAACCAAAAACTACGAGCTTTGTTGGCGTGTTACTACAAATGGCGTTTTTTTATACGCTACACAACAAGAGAAAAAATTGTAATTAAACTTCGCTGGAATTAGGGTACAGGAAAAATGTATTTTTTGGTGGTGAAAACACGGTTTCATTTTAGTCACACAGCACAGAAAAACAACGCTTAACTTAAACCCTGGATGTAAATTGGCATACAATTGAGCAACACTCAAACTACGAGCTTTGTAGCGTGTTACAATGGAGTGTTTTCTACGCTACACAAAGACAAAGAGAAAAAATTATATTTAAAACCTTCGTTTGTGAATTAGGTACAGTAATAAAATTGTATTTGTTGGCGGTGAAAGACTCGGTTTATTTAGTCTCCACAGCAGAAAAAATCCCCAACGCTTAATTAAAACCCCTGATGTAAATTGCGCCCAAAACCAATTGAGCAAACCACAAGACACTACGGGCTTCTGTAGCGTGTTACAATGGCGTGTTTTCTACGGCTACTAACAAAGAGTAAAAAATTGATAATTAAACTTCGCTTGTGAATTTAGGGTACAGGAAATATGTATTTTTGGCGCGTGAGTAGACAGTTTATTTTAGTACCCACAGCACGAAAAAAACGCTTAATTAACCCTGGATGTAATTGCGCCAAAACATATTGATGCTAACCACTCAAACAACTAGCTTTGTAGCGTGTTACAATGGGTGTTTTATACGCTAGACACACAGAGAAAAAATTGTAATTAACCTTCGCTTCGTGATTAGGCACCACAGGAAAAATGTATTTTTTGGTGGTGAAAGACATTTTATTTTAGTCACCACAGCAGAAAAACAACGCTTAATTAAGCCCTGGATGTAATATTGGCCAAACAATTGCGCCAACCTCAAACTACAAGCTTTGTAGCGTGTTACACATGGCGTGTTTTTCTAGCTACACAACAAGAGAAAAAATTGTAATTACCACTTACTTGTGATTAGGCTACAGGAAAAATGTATTTTTTGGCGGTGAAAGACGGTTCATTTGTCACCACAGCAGAAAAAAACAACGCTTAATTAATCCCTGGATGTAAATTCCCGCCATCAATTGAGCAAAACCACAAACTACGAGCTTTGTTAGCTGTGTTACAATGCGTGTTTTATACGCTACACAACAAGAGAAAAAATGTGTAATAACTTCGCTTGTGGAATTAGGGGGGGTGGGGGGGGGGGCTACAGGAAAAATGTATTTTTTTGGCGGGTGATAGACGGTTAATTTTAGTCACCACAGCAAAAAACAAACGCTTAATTAACCCCTGGATGTTAATCTGCACCAAACAATTGAGCAACCACAAACTTCCGAGCTTTGTAGCGTTGTTACACATGGGCATGTTTGCTAAGCTAAACCAACATGAGAAAAATTGTAATTAACCTTCGATTGTGGAATTAGGCGACAGGAAAAATGTATTTTTTGGGCGGTGAAAGACGGTTTATTTTAGTCACCACCAGCAAGAAAAACACGCTTACAATTAACCCCTGGATGTAACAATTGCCGCCAAAACAATGAGCAAAACACAAACTACTAGCTTTGTAGCGTGTTACAATGGTGTTTTCTACGTTACACAACAAAGATGAACAAAATTGTAATTAACTTCACTTGTGATTTAGGCTACAGGAAAAATGTATTTTTGGTGGTGAAAGATGTGTTTATTTTAGTCACCACAGCAGATATCAACTCTTAATTAACCCTGGATATAAATTGCTAACAAAATCTTTTGAGCATACAATAAAACTACTAGCGATTTTGTAGCGTGTTACAATGGCGTGATTTCTACGCTACACAAGACAAGAGATAAAATTGGAATTAACTTCGCTTGTGATTTTAGGGCTACAGGAAAAATTTATTTCTTTGGGGTGAAAGACGTTTATTTTAGTTCATCCACAGCAGAAAAACAAAGCTTAATTAATTCCCTGGATGTAAATTGCGCCCAACAATTGAGCAACCACAAAATACGAAGCTTTGTAGCGTGTTACAATGGTGTGTTTTTATACGCTAAACAACCAGAGAAAAATTGTAATTAACCTTCGCTTAGTGAATTAGGTACAGGAAAAATTTATTATTTGGGGTGAAAGATGGTTATTTTTGTCACACAGACAGAAAAACAGCTTAATTAACCCTGGATGTAAATTGCACCAAATACAGATTGAGCAACCACAAACTACTAGCTTTGTAGCGTGTACAATGGCATGGTTTTCTACGCTACACAACAAGGAGAAAAAATTCGTAATTTACCTTCGCTTGTGAATTAGGCTACAGGAAACAATGTATTTTTTTGACGATGAAAAAGACGGGTTTCTTTTAGTCACCACAACTAGCAGAAAAACAAACGTGTAATTAACCCATGGATGTAATTGCGCAAAAATATTTGAGCAGAGCCAAAAATTATGTGGTATTGTTACTATTGTAAAAACGCTGTTTCTATAAATGAATACAACAGGAAACACGGCTTAGATCCCCTTGGATATTACAATGTGCTGTGAGCACGATAGCATTAAAATGTATATGCAGCTGCTATTGGACGCAAACTGGACTTTCTGATCCAATACCCCACAAAATCACAGAAATAGAACGTTAAGAGAAGCAGTCTCTGGGACAAGCTGAGACACCCCCCAAAAATCGCTGTAAAAAAAATCAGTTCTTCAGTAAGAGCAAATTGCAAGCGGGCCGCGGCAGCACCTTCCCTAGTCATTTACAGTTGAGAGGAGTGTGAGCTCCCAGCGTCGCGCCGGACTTATATAGTGCGGTGATGTCACAGAATCCCCCCGTTCTGATTGGCTTCATCTCTGCACATGTCATGCAGGCTATGCCCTTCTTCCTCCCAGAGTGCTTTGCCCCATGTAACCCATGTGTCGCAGCCATTTTATAAAATCAAAAGCACACTTCGTTCACCCGAAGTCCCCCAAACTTCGAATTCGTTCAGAACCAAAATTTTTTTCCCTGAAATTCTAAACGAATTCCACTTCGTTAGAAATCAATTCCCCATCTCTAATCATAACCTAATGGAGTGTATTGACCAATCACATGAAAAGGCGGGACAGTTTAAAAATACAGTAAAAAAGCCAGAAAAGGCTGATTGGTTTGAACTAGCGGGGCCTGGGTATCCCGGCCAATCAGAGTGCGAGCTACTTTGTCCCATTTGTAGTCTATGGAGAGATCGGGCAATGAAATCTCGGCCCCTCAGCGCCGTCGGCATGCTTTAAATGATTAAAAAAATCGTTTTTATTTAGGTGTAAAAGATTATCTGAAAAAGAGCTTAAACCTTCTATAAACCATAAATCAATCAAATCCCTAACAACACGTTTGTCGCCGAGACCCGGCGTACATCGGGAAATTTGGCGATATAGAACATTGCCGGGAAATACAGAAATTAAAAAATTCTGGAAGTTTTCTCATTGGTCGGCATTAAAACCAGCCAATCAGAATAGGGAGCAACAGTGAACCATTATAAGCTATGGAGTAGTATTGACCAATCAAATGAAAAGGAGGGACAGTTCAAAATACAGTAAAAAAGGCAGAAAATAGCTGATTGGTTGAGCCCAGGCGGCAGTTATGAATCCACCAATCATATGTATTGCGTCTATTTTGGTGGAGCAAGAAGGCGCGATAAAAAGGGCCCCCTAAAAGTTATTACTGTCTATGGGAAATATTCTAGAACTGTGATGGTTTTGAGGGGGAAGAGAGGCCGTCCAGCTTAGCCAATCAGCGGCTGAGCTACCTTCTCATTAGAGTTCTATGGGGAAAAGAAATGCAGAGCGAGCTCTGTTTGTGATTGGCTCAGTTAAAAGAGGCGCGGTTATTTGGACCAGTGGGAGAGCGAGCGATGCTTTTATGGGTTTTCTAATGCAATCTGATATAAAACTGTACATGCCCGAAAAACAAATGATAAGACTCACAAAGTTGTACTGAAACTGTAAAAATAAAAAAACAATAATATGGGGGTAACGAAAATAAACAAATAAAAATGGATTCAATGAGTTCATTTTTATTTCTTTATTTTCGTTAGCCAATAATCAATAATATGGGGCTAACGAAAATAAAGTCCCGCACTGCGCCGAAGTCCCCGCACTGCGCCTCACATACTGGCGAGGCATGGTGGACTTTTCACCGCATGTATGATCGCACTACCTCAGGTGGCGAAGCTTAGGTGCAGTCCCGCACTGCGCCTAAGTCCAACAATGAGCCTCGCACACTGGAGGCGCGGTGGACTTTACACCGCATGTATGAGCGCCCCTCGGGCGCCGACATACATGAGGTGCAGCTTTCATGTTCGAGTGCTTGAAAACTTGCGCGCCGACGTGGCGAGCTTCATACATGTCGCCCTAAATCTTTATATCAGATGGCTCCTGATGCTCAAGCCATATATCATTATATCGGATGCCTCCTGATTAGTGTTGAGCGATTATTATCGACAAAGTTGAAATCGGCACGGTTTTTATGTTGATCGAAATTTTTAGATCATGCGATAATTTAGGGTTTAAAAACTGTGCATATCTATTAATACGCGCCATTTTCGGCGCTACCTGTCATTTTGGCGGCCAGCAAAAAAAGCTTTTCAGAATAGAGCAGGGTGAGATGTGTGTGCGACGTCATGACTGGGTTGTGTTTGTTTGCTATTGGCTGGAAAAAACACAAGACCTCCCTTTTACATAGAAACACCCTTCCTTTCATGATCAGTGGGCCCCTTTAGCCCTCTATAGCATTTGGGCGTGGGGCTCTGCCCGTGTCCAAAAAAGCTCAGCGAAATTTATTTTTTTTATTTTTTTCACAGAAAAAAGCTCTACTTTTTGCTGTGATCCTTACAACTTTGTTAGTTCAGAGGGTTTGGGAAGGGTTTTATTTTAGTTAGGTAAAAAGAATTTTTAAAGGAGCAAACTTACCCCCTTTTTAAAAATACAGGGTTGGGGGGGAGGGGGGGCCCCCCGCGGAGGGGAACCAGAAAGCCCCTATAAAGAATACTGGATAAAGTTCACCAAGCTTAGTGTAGACATTGCACTGCAATATCTTTTTATTAAAAAGTTTTTATGGGAAATATTTTCCCGGATATTGGGCCGCCTGAACTTATATTAGGTACCCCAATCTTTTCCCAGTAACTGCAGGTTTTCTTTTTTAGGGGGCCAAAAATTTCCCCTTTATTATCAGTTTTTCCCTTTCAAAAAAGGTGTTCTTTTTCAATTTTTGGGGGGCCATTCCGCCCTTTTTTGTATAGCCACCTTGCAGTTTAAAATTTTAATCCAGCAATGTTGTAGTAGCTCGGTTGAAAGGTGCCAAAAATACCTTTTTAAATTTTCCGAATACATTTCAGTAAGTGTTTTTTTTACTTTTTGGGGCACAAAAGGGTTTGTTCAAATTGAGGCACCTTTCACTTAAATGTGGAAAAACGCAATTTTTTTAGTCACCCAGGTGGGAATTTAAAGGTGCCAAAAATATCCCTTTTTTTTTTTCCGAAAAAAATTTTAGATACATTTTTTTTTTACTTTGGGCAGGCCAGCTTTGTTTTTAGATTACTTTGCCAAATTAAATTTGAATACAGCAATTTTTGTTTTCACCCTAGGTGAATTTATAGGTGGCCCAAAAAAAACCTTTTTTTTATCCCAATACCCTTTTCAGGGTTTCGTGTTTTTTTTCACTTTTGGGGCCCGTTTTTAATTTGTTGATAGAGCCCCCCTTGCAGGTTAAAATTTTAATCCAGCAATTGTGTATTTACCAAAGGGAATTTTATAGGAGCCAAAAATACCTTTTATTATCCGGAAAAAAACATTACAAAATACGTGTTTTTTTTTCTTTGGCGCACTACAGGGTTTGCTCCTTGTGGCACCTTTTCACTTAAAAGTGGGAAATTTCAGCCAAAATTTTTTTTAGTCCCAAGGTGAATTGAAAAAGGTGGGGCCAAAAAAAACAGTTTATTAACCGAATCCATTTCAATACGTGTTTTTTTTACTTTTGGGGCAGGCCAGCTTTTTTGTTTGATTTACTTTGCAGTTAAATATGAATTTCAGCAATTTTATTTTGATTTGAGGGGGTTTGAGATTAGCTGTGATTTTCCCCCTCTTTTAATAAGGGGGACTTTCTAAAAAATTTTTCCCTACCTTCTCAAATTTTTATTTTTCTGAAAAATGGGAGCGAAATTCCGGGGGGTTTAAACCCCAGCAAAAAAGGGGGGTAGGCATTTGGGGGTGGAGGAAGAAAAGAAGGTCCTTTCCGGGGCTGGCGACCAAAAACGCATGCCAGAGATTTGTCAGTTTTCGGACCCGTCAGGCCTGTTTTATCCGGGTGGGGGAGGGCCCCTTTTAATCCTAACGAAAAGTCCCCCAATCTTTTCCCTTCAGTGGTTAATGCAAACCCGCATCCAGCAGTCCCTTTAAATCCCCGTTCCCCCCAAATTTCCCGGCCCCCCCAAAAGTTTGTCCCTCAGCTTAAACCCCAGGCATGTTCCCTATGAAGCAGGGCCCAAAATGTTCAATCGTTTTAAACCCACCAAATGTGGGGTAATTCCATTTTTGAAAACCCCTTTGATGAAAAAAATCGGGGGGTCAGGGAAAGGGAGGTTAAAAGATCAAGACCAAAAAGGGATGATTTTCTTGCTCTGCCCCAGTTTATGATGCTATCAGAAGGGAGGAAAAAGGAAAACCCGGGCAATGGCAAAAAAAACCCCGGCGGGCCGGGGAAACCTTTTTGCAGTCCCTTTTTGCTTTTAGCCCGGCCCAGCCCCCTGGTTTCAGAATGTCAGGAGGGCCGGGGAAGGGCACCTGTGTTGATGGGGTGGAAGATGGGGCGGGCATTTTCGGGTCCAACGGGTCTTTTCGAGGGAAATTTTCTTTCGAGCGCTTCATACTGGGCGAGGGGGGAAGATGTGGGGGGGGGTGTCGTCGGGTTTTTCCCCCTCAAAAAGGGAGAGGGGGGGTCGAAAAAGTCCGCTGATTTTGGGTTCCGCCAAACCACGGTCAAAAGCAAACCCCGCTTCCCCCGCTTATCACCGGGCCCAAAAAAGGGCCCGGGCCTCTCAAACCTGGGCCTTCTTTGAGCAAGCCTCTTATTCATCCAGTGATGTCATATGCCGCCTTATGCCGTAAACGCATAAGTAGAGGCAAGAACTTAGTGGTTTAACCATCACCAACATGTCTAGTCACATGCAGCGAATGCATGAGTTGAAATGGGGCAACACTTGGCCAAAAAAGGCCAGACCGACGCCGGGCCTCCAACCATGTCACACCCTCTGTCTCTCGACCTCCTCCTCCTCCGCCACCACCAAAGCGTTCCTCAGCTGCCCATGTCTCTCAGAGTCATGATCAGGATCAGCCTCCGCTTCAGCCTCCACCATCGCCCGAGTACCACAGGCACCACCAGAGACCCATCCTACCCCTTCTCCTTCCGCCAGTTTGACGACCTGCACACCGTACAGCGGCCAGTCTAGCAGCCAGCCTTCTGTCTTCCAGGTTTGGAGCAGAAGAAACACTTTAACCCCAAACCATCCCAAAGCCAAAGAGCCTGAATGTGGCATTGCCAGGCTTTTGGCCTTAAAATGTTGCCTTTTCCGTCTGGTGGACACAGATGGGTTCCGCCACGTCATGGCCCTTGCCTGCCCCCAATACCAGATGCCGAGCAGGCATTTCTTTACCAGAAAAAGCCGTCCCTGCCCTGGCCAGCCACGTGTCATCTAAAATTTCAAGCGCGTTGTCTCTTCTGTGGCCGGAAAAGTCCATCTGACCACCGACACATGGACTAGTAAGCACGGCAAGGCCGCTATATCTCTGTGACAGCTCACTGGGTGAGCTGGGTGGAGTCCTCTGGGGGTGACGGTGGCTCTCAGGCTTAGGGACGCTCTTAAAAAACCGCAGGGTTGGTGAAAGGGGTTTCTTTCCCCAAGGCCCTTGGTGGCATCACGGCCCAGAGAAACCGGGCCCCGGTTGAAATTTTTTCTGTCTTGGAGACCGTCCACACAAGGTCAGGAGTTTTGTGGCGGCTCTCCGCAACGAGCCCGAGGCTGGCTGGGGACAAGACCCTTTGGGTCCCAGGGAAGGGGGGTGTGCGATAACGGGCGAAATCTGCTGGCCCCCCTTTTAAATCGGTGGGCCCTGGGCACATCCTTTGCCGGGGCACATGTATGAACCTTGTTGCCCAGAAATTTCAAAAAGGCTCCCCCGGGTCTGGACTGCCTGCTGAGGAAGGTCGAATTTCTGGTTCGAAATTCCCCCGTTCGCACCTGCTTCGCCCCGCCTGGTGCGTTGCAGCGTCGGCCTGGCCTCTCCTTTAAACCGTCTCAATGTTAAACGTGGCAACCGCTGGAATTCCCCCCCCCACATGCTCCAGCGATTGTCGGCAGGAGAAATGCCATTACGCAGTACAAAAGTGACACAGGGTTTTTGACAAGCCCCGTGCGGCCCTCGGGGTTTTGGGCCCAAACCGAGAGTGGAGGCAGGTGACAAAAGTTTCCCACCATTCTTGCCGTTTGAAAAACCCAAACCAAAATGGTCAATGCGGATGTTTCCCCTTTTGTCAGCAGACCTTGGGGGTGATCTTAGTTCTGGAATGATCTTTGGGACACTCTAAAAACACAGGCCCCACCAGCGAAAGAGGAGGGGGACGGACCAAATGCGGACACGGAGCCTTTCTCTGTGTGGGAATCCAAAAGGGCCCAAACATTTTCCTCAATTTTATGGGTTTTTCCCTTTAGGCAGTGGTTCGGGGTTCAGGGTTAGTGAAAAGAAAGGGGCATCGCCCCTCAGGGCATCATCTCAGGCAAGCCCAGGGCGTTTTGAAGCTGTGCCGGGGGGAAGCGAAGGAGGGAGGAGGGGGGAGGAGGGGAAGGTTTTCCTAGACCCGCGTTACCGACGTCCCGCCTTGGAAAGAGGTTGGCGGGGAATTTGAGGCGGAGGAGGAAAAAAAAAAAAATGAGGAAGATCAGTTTGCTAGTCCCCCTCGACCAGGGGGGGAAAAATAAAGGCTCCATCCTAACATGAGTGCTTGGATGTCCTTTTCCCTAAACCCTTGATCCTCGAAATTAAAAGGCCCAAATAAAAAAAGGGAAAAACCCAGTTATTTGGAGGGGCCCCACCCCCCGGGGATCCCGGGGTTACAAAAAAAAACTCGCATTTTCCCTTCCCCCCACCCAAATAGAGAGTAAAATGCAAAAAATGGGGGCCCTTTGTGTTTGATAAAACGGGGAGACATCGGTTGCATCTGTTTCACGTTCTTAAAAAGTCACGGGGGAAAAAACTAAACGACGTTAAACAGCAGTAGAGTGCCAAGTAGCCTTTAGCGGCGGGCAGCAGCAGCAGGCAAGGGTGGCAGAAGTCTAATGGGGGGGACCCCCGGGCAATCTTTTTTTTCCCCACCTCCCCAAACGAATGAAATGAGGGCACATACCCAAAACACACAAAGCCCCGTTTAAAGTCTTTTGGTGCAGGATATCTGCGTCTCAACCCCGATGTTTTTGTATGTGTTCCAGCCCAAAGATTTCGGGGTACCCAAAAATTTGGGACAAAAATGGCCCGGGCTCGCTCGCCCGCCTTTAGGGTTTTGGGCCCCCCCCACACCCAGGTCATATCTGAGTGGCCCTTTCAGCAAGCTGGAGGAGCATTTACAGAAAAAAAGCATCCGGTTTTCCCCCCGATAATGTGGATCGTTTGACTTTCATCAAGATAAATGGCATGGATCTCTGTTTGGATTTTTGGGGCCCCAAATTTCCCAGGTACCGATTAGTTGCCGGTTTTACTTCACTTTCCCTCTTCAAACAAAAAATGGTCCTTTTGGGAAAATTTTTTTTTAAAAATGTTCATTTCTTCTGAAAATTTTTATTCTTTTTTTCCCAACAGTTCATTTTTGCTGGTTTTGCTGTGAGGAGATGTAAAAACCGCAAGGTTTCATGAAACACCTTTATTCCATTTACTCACTTTATTTTAAGTTTTTTTCGCTTTTGGGTCAATGGTTTTGAGGTAAATTTTTTGCTGTGAGTTTACGCATAAAAAAAATTTGGCCCTTTGGAATTTAAATGTGCCTTTTAAGTGGCTTTTTCCCTTCAAAATTTTTTAATGTGGTGAGAAGTCATTTTTAAAATTTTTTTGGGGTCATGTTCCCTGTGAGATACAGAAATTAATCATGGTCCTTTGGAACAGAAATTTTTCCCTTCTAAGTGGCATTTTTTCCCTCAAAATTTTTTTTAAAAGTGGCTGAGATGTCATTTTTTTTTTTTTTTGGGGTCATGTGTTTAAAATTGCAGAAATTTAATCCCGGTCTATTTAAAAAAAAATGTTGTTTCTAACAGACTTTGTTCCCCCAATTGCCCAAAAGTGGCTAAAGAGTCATGCTTTGAATTTTTGGGGGCTTTTGCTGTAACATGCAGTTTTATATCAGGTCCTATTTTAAAAAAAAATTGTTTTTTCTAAAAAACTTTTGTTCTTCCCCAATTTTGTCCAAAGGGGGCCAAGGGTCATGCTTTAAAATTTTTTGGGGGATATTGCTTTTGACATGCGCTTACTACAGGTCCTATTAAAAAAAAAATGTTTTTTCTAGCAAAACATTTGTTCTTCACAATTGCCCAAAGTGGCCCCCGGGGGGCCCTGCTTTGAATTTTTGGGGGCATTTTGCTGTGCCATGCAGCTTTTTACTACAGGCCCTATTAAAAAAAAATGTTTTTTTTAACCCCCAAGGACATTTGTTTTTCAAATTTTCAAAAGGGCTCATGGGTAATGTTTTAAATTTTTGGGGGTGCTTTTTTGCTGTGACATGCAGCTATCTAAAGGCCCTATTAAAAAAAAAATGTGGTTTCTAACAGAATTTTTTTCTTCACAATTGTAAAAGAGGGGCCCAAGGGTGAGGGTGTGTCAAAAAAAACGGGGGAATTTGGGGTGGGACACTGTTAAGGGGAAAACATTTTGAAAATTTGGGATTTGTTTTTGCAAGTTTTTTTTAAAATAGCTATCAATCCTTTGTTTTAAAGGGGAAAAACCCCAAATTTTAATAAAAAAAAAAAAGAAAAAAAACAAGAATGGGGGGTTTTCCCATCCTTTTTTAAAAAATTTGTGTTTTCTAAAATTAAACTACTAAAAAAATTGCATGTAAAACAAATAGCTGGAAAAAAAAATTTTCCTCTGAATTGTACAAGGGAGGTACGGGAAAAAACTTGCCCAAGATGTAGGTTTTTCGGGGGGCCCATGGAGTATGGAGCACAAAACAGAGAACAAATTTACAGAGACAATTTCCTCCAGCCGTTGAAAAAATTGAAAAAAAGAATGCCGGAAAAAAGGGGGCCCCCCGGGGGTTTTGGAAAACAGGAGCTTTAAACCCCACTAGTATTTCCAAGTGAAGTTTTCAATTGGCCCGCAACCCATACGGGGGGGGGCAAGGCTACCCAGGACAGGGACAGTATATGTCCAGTGAACTAAAATGGTGGTTGAAAAGACCCCTTTTTCCGGCCTTTTTAATCGGGGGGTCATGGGGTTTTGGGGGCTCTTGTTTGTGGCCCAGGACGGAAAATTATTTTTCCCCCCAAAATTTTTTTCCAGGGAAACTAAAATGGTGGTTGAAAGACTTTTTTTCCGGGCCCATTTTTTTAATCTGGGGTAGGGCAGGTTTGGGGGCTCATGCTGGGGCCCAGGACAGGGATAGTCTATGCCCAGTTCAACAAAAGTGGGGGTTTTTGAAAGACTCCTTTTTCCGGACTTTTTAATCTGGGGGTCGGGCAGTTTGGGGCTCATGCTGTCCCCCAGGACAGGAAATTGTCAAGTCCAGGGGAAAACAAAAAATGGGGGTTGAAAGACTCCTTTTTCCGGCACTTTTTTAATCTGGGGTCATGCAGATTTGGGGTCAGGCGGGGGCCCCAGGCCGGGTTAGTCAATGCCATTAAAAATTAAAGGGGGTTTAAAAGACTCCTTTTTCCGGCATTTTTTTAATCTGGGGTCATGCGGGTTTTGGGGGCTCATGCTGGGCCCCAGGACAGGTATAGTCAATGCCCAGTGAAAAAAACTAAAAGGGTGGTTAAAAGACCCCTTTTTTCCCGGCCCCTTTTTAATCTGGGGGTCATGCGGTTTTGGGGGCTTTTTGCTGAGGCCCCAGGACAGGGATAGTCTATGTCCAGTTAACTAAAATGGTGGTTAAAAAGCCCTTTTTCCGGCACTTTTTAAATCGGGGGGTTTCATGCGGGTTTTGGGGCTCATGTGATTAAAGGACGGGGATATTAAATTGTCCAGTTCAATAAAATGAGGGTTTTAAAAATTATACTCCCTTTCTGGCCTTTTAATTTGTGGGTGATGCGGGTTTTTAAGGGCCCATGCTGGGGTTCCCAAATTTAGGGATATTTGAATGGTCTGTGATTTTTTTTCTGTGGCTTTTAAAACCCAAAAGTGTGTTCCCTAAGATGGGCCCGACCCATTTGACTGTTGTGGATGTTAATTCCAGTTTTCCCCCGCCCGGGTTTGGGTGTAAGAATAAAGGGTTGTTGCTCTCCCATGGGCCCTTTAATGGTAAATGGGCGATAATCATCATCGCCCAATCGAATATCTTGTCAAATTGATGGTGGGACTATCAAACCATGGGCCCCGTTGTGGGGCCAACTTTAATCGCTCAAACACACTCCGTTCTCAAGCCCTATATCTTTTTTTCGGTTGGCCCCCTGTTAGTGTTGTGGGGAACCTTTCAAAAAGGTTAGTTCGCGACAAATTTTACGTATTTTCCAAACCCGAGCCAAACCACTTTTTTTGCCGCAAGTTTGGAAAAATTGGGGGGGGGGGGGGGGGTACTGGGGTACAGCTATTGCAAAAGACGCATTAGCAAATCTGCTATACAAATAATTCCCTTTCACTTCCCGGGTTTTGCTTGCTGAAATTTTTATTGAGGGCCCCAAAAAAAAATTCATTTTTGATGGGTTTTGGGGTCATGCTGCTGTAAAAGAAAACCAAAGTCAATGTCCTATTAAAAATTTACAAAATTTCTTCTTAAAAAATTTTTTTGAGTGCCCGAAAGGCCCATTTTTGCTGGTTTTGGGGTTTGTTTCTCTTAAAGGGACCCCGGTTAATTTAAATGTTTAATAGAAAGAAATGTATTTCTTTTTCTACCAAACATTTTGGGTTTGTCATTAAACCATATGACTTACCCCCCGTCTTTTTTTGGATCACCCAAAAGGGCTCTCTAGAAAGCTTCAGAGGGGCCCCAGACAGGAAAGGGCCCTTAAGCTTGGGACACGTCGGGCCCACTGAAAGGATTTTGTTTTCCCTGGGGGTTTGTAGTGTATTGCTGTTGGTAGCCTGTGTTTAGTTATTTCCCAGCTCTCTGCAGGTCTTTCATTTAAGTGCCCTCTTGTGGTTCTGGGAAAATTTTGTTTCCGTTTTTTGTGATAAATTTTGGGCCCCCCGGGGGTGGTCTTGCAGGGGACCCCCAGATGGGGGATTTTTCAGTGGTCTTGTTGTCTTGCATTTTTTTACTTATTGCCCCCAAACAGTTGAGTTCTTCACACCAATCTGCTTGCCTATTGCGGGATTCGTCTTCACACCCTGGTGAAAGGTCTACAGTTTTGTTTTTTGGTTTGTCCTTCCAAAAGCTCTTTGGTCTTAAACCATAGAGGATTTTGGAGGGTGCCCTTTTTGAGGTTGAGGAATTGGTAATGGCAGGACCCCCCCCCCCCAATTTCATTTTTGCACCGGGGGCCAAGAATTTTCAATTTACGCCTCTGCCTTGCAAGCTTTGTCCCATGTGATAATTGGGGGAAACCCAAGAAAACCCCAAAAGGGGGAAGTGAGGTTCAGCTGGCAGGGGCATAGTTATAGGGGGTTTTGTAGCAGTAGCATTTGAGGGGGCCCCAAAAAAACCCTTTTTGACACATAAGAAGCCCACTGGTTTTTGGAAAGGGCAATGGAAAATGGCCCGGGGGTAAATAGAAACACGAATTGCAGCAATGCTAATAAGTAGATAAAAATTTATTAATTGTAGTTCCCTTAAAAAAAAATAACAATTTAAACTTGGTGCACAAAACTAGTGCTACCCTTTCGTGAGGGAAAAAAAAAACGTCCGTAGCTAATCAAGGTCCCCCGTCCATGGGGGACTGGGTTGTAAAAACTTTCCCGCGGTCTCCTGAGCCCCGGAGCCAACGTGGGGGGGAGCAGGTAGGCTACAGGGAAAGGGGGGGTCCGAACGGGCAGGTGACGTGGACGTTTGGGGAGGGGCTCTCCCCCCCCTTTCCCCAAACAAAGTAATAAACCAAAAATTTACGCTTCAATTAAAACCCCAAAAATAACGTATGGTTCTGCAAAAAAAAACATTTCCCGAAAAAAATATGCAAAAAACCCGGGGTTTCCAATTTGGGGGGCTGCGGCCCACATAAATATATATTTAAAAGTTTCACACGCACACCATGCCAGCCCCGGGACCCCCTACTGCAAAAAAGGGGAAATACCCTTTCGTGGGCGCCCCTTAAAAATCTTTTGAAACAAAATTTTTGTGAACCGGGGAATCTCCCAAAATTTTTTTTTTTTTTTTATGTAAAGGGTAGAATAGCGTAAATGCTTCTTTAGGGGGTTTTCCACGTAATGTCTTGCCCCTTTTTTTCCCGTTTGTGTGCCGGGCAAGTTTGGGGTTGGGGTGTAATTTTATATTATATATGTGTGGGGCCCCAGCCCTGCCAGGGGCACCCGGTTTTTCATATGTTTTTTTAGAAAAAGTTTTTTTTGGGGAGAAACCTCGTTTTATTTGGTGTTTATTTGATTTTTTAAACCCTTTTTGGGGAGGGAAGGGGTGCCCCCACTTTGGTTTTCCCGCACCCCGTCCCCCTCTCACAGGCTGGCATTTAAAAAGTGCAGCTTGCAGGGCGGTGGGTTTTATTTTTTTCTCTTGTAAATGGAGGTGGTTGACCCCGTGGGGCCCGGGGGAAATTGGCTCTATTGAGGGGTAAAAAAAAGTATGGATTTCCCGGGTTTGAGTTTACGTTGAAAATCGTTTGGGGAGCTTTAAAAATCTTTTGATCAAAAAATTTTGAACCCAGATCTCAAATTTTTTTTATGTATGTTTGTTTGCGTAAATGCTTCTTTAGGATTTCCCCGTTTAAAAAAAATATTGCCTTTTTTCCGTTTGTTGGGGCCGTTTGGCGTGGTGTGCGTGTGTTCTTTTATTTATTATTTATATATTTTGTGTGCCCAAACCCTGCCAGGGGGCACCCAGGTTTTTCATATGTTTTTTTAAAAAATGGTTTTTTTTTTGCAGAACCTTACTTTTTTTTTGGTGTTTTAAATTTATTTTTTTAACCCCATTTTGGGGGGAAGGGGTGCCTCCACTTTGGTTTTTGAACCCGTCACTCTCCAAGGCTGCATAAAAGTGAAACTTGAAAGGTTTTTTGGTGTGTTTTATTTTTTTTCTTGTATAATGGAGGTCGGTTTTTACCCCAGTGAGAGGCCGGGGCTTATTGAGAGGTTAAAAGGGTAGTATTTGGGCTGCACCCATTTTGAGAAAAACCCTTTAAAGGCCCTGGGCCCGTTAAACATCTTTTTTATCAAAAAAATGTGAACCGGAATCTCAAAGTTTTTTCATGTAGATGGGTAGTGTAAATGTTCTTTAGGGGGTTTTCCCCGTAAAGTATTGCCCTTTTTGCAGTAAGGGGTGCCGTGGCAGTGGTGTTTTCGGGTGGACATGTTTTATATTTATGTGGGCCGCAGCCCTTTCCGGGGGGCCCCCCAGGTTTTTTCCCTATGTTTTTCAGAAAGTTTTTTTTGCAGAACCATAGTTTATTTGGGGTTATTGATTTTTAACCTAAATGGGGGGAAAAGGGGTTTCCTCACTTTGGTTTTCTTCACCCGTCCAACTCTCAAGGCTGTCTTTAAAAAGTGAAGGGTTGCCCAAGTTGATGGTAATTTTTTTTTTTTTTCTGTTTTAATGGAGGTCGGTTTTTAACCCCGTGGGGGGCCGCCCCCGGAATTGGTCTATTGAGAGGTTTAAAAAATAGTATTGGCTGCCCCTTTTTAGATTTAAGTTAAGTCCGGGGGGCAGATTTTAACCTTTTCCTTAAAACTTTTAAAAATTTTTTTGAAACCCGGGAAACTCAAAGTTTTTTTTTAAAGTTTTTTTTTATGATTAGCGTAAATGCTTTCCCTTTTGGGATTTCCCGTAATGTATTGCCCTTTTTACGTTGTGGGCCGTGGGATTGGGTGTGGGGTGTACATGTTATTTTTTTTGGTGTTTGGGGGTCCTGGGTACGGGGGGGGGGGGCCGGCCAAAAATGGGAACCCCGGGGGGGAAAGGGGGATATGGTTTTTTTTTCCCGAAATGTTCTTTGGGGGTTGGGGGGGGGAGAATAGGTTTATTTTGGTTGGTAAATATTGGGGGTTTTTCCCAAAGGGGGGGGGGGGCGGGGGGATTTGGGGGGGGGGGGGGGGCCCCTGGACCCACAGGGAAAAACGGGGGGAGGGGGGGGAGGGGGGGGGGGGGTGGAATTTTTTCCCGGGGGGGAATGGGGGAGGGGGGCGGGTTTTTAAAAACCAGGGGGGAGAAGGGGGGGGAATTGGCCCTTTTTGGGAGGGGGGGAAAGGGGGGGTAGGGGGGGTAGGGGGGCGGGGGGGCCGGGGGGGGAATTTTGGGGAATAAAGGGGGGGGGGGGGTTTAAAAATGGGGGGGAGCTTCAAGGGGGGTTAAAATTTTTTTTAAAATGGGGGGGCGGGGGCCGGGGGGGGAATTCTCAAAGGGGGGGGGGGTTTTTTTCCCGGGGGGGTATGAAGGGGGCGTAAAGTTCTCAGGGGGGGGGCACCCGGGGGGAAAGGGGGGGGGCCCTTTTTGGGGGGCCAGGGAAGGGGAAAGGGGGGGGGACCGCACGGGGGGGGGTTTTGGGGGGGGGAACAGGAAAAAAAATTTTTTATATGGGGGGTTTATAAATTTTTTTTAATAATAAACGGGGGGGGGAAAGGGGGGGGGCAGGGGGGCCCCCGGGGGGGGGTAGGGTTTTTTGGAAAGGGTTTTTTTTGCAGGGGGGGGGGCCAAGGGGGGGGGGGGGAATTTATTTAAACCCGGGGGGGGGGGGAGGGGGGGCGGCCCCCGCGGGGACCGGGGGGAAAGGGGCCTGGATAAGGGAAAGGGGGGGGTTGGGGGGGGTTTGCAGGGGCGGGGGGGGGGTTTTTTTTTGTGGGGTTGTATTGGGGGGCCCCGGGGGGCCAAGGGGGGGGGGGGGGAGGGCGGGGGGGGGTTTTCGGGGGGGGGTTAAAAGGGGGGGGTAGGGAATTGGGGGGGGGGGGGGGTTTGGGGGGGCTGGGGGGCCCGGGGGGGGTTATGGGGGGGATCAAAGGGGGGGGTTTTATAGTCGGGGGGGGCAAGGGGGGGGGTTTTAAATTTTTATAAAATTTTTGTTTGGGGAATGGAAGAAATTAAAATTTTTTTCCCTTTTTTTTTTTGAAAGTTTTTTTTTAAAATCTTTTTTGGGATTTTAACCTTTTTTGGGGGGGGGCCCCCTTTTTTTTGCAGTTTTTCCGGCTGGCTTTTTTAAATGGCTTGCGGTTTGGACTTTTTTATTTTTTATTTATTTTAATTGGGGGCCGGGGCCAAAAAACCAGGGGCCCGGAAAATGGAAACCCCCTTTGATAAAAAAGTTTTTTAGGGGAAAAAGGGTTTTTTGGGAACATTGTTATAAAAAGTGGGAAAGCTTTAACCTTTTATGGGGTGGAAGGGGTCCCCCAATTTTTTTTTGGGTTTCTTTTTGGGGGAAAAACTTTTCCCGGGTTTTTATAAGAAGGGGCCCTTTTTCAAGGGGTGGATGGGGTTTTAAATTTTTTTTTTTAAAAAAATTGGGGGTTTTTTTTTTTTAACCCAAAAAATGGTTGAAGGGAAAAGGGTTTTTTTGGAAATTTTTTTGGCCTCTTTTTTTTTTTTTGGGGGGGGGAGGTTTTTAAAAGGGATTAAATTATTAGGACTGCCCGAAAAATGGGGAATCACCCCTGGAAAGGGCTTTGGGGAAAAATTAAACTCCCCTTTGGGTCAAAAATTAAATTTTTGAAAAAAGGGGGAGATCTAAAGTTTTTTCATGTTTTGGGAAAATAGGTAAAAAGCTTCTTTGGGAAATTTTCCCCGTAATGTTTTTGCCCTTTTTGCAGTAGGGGTGCCCCTGGCCCGTGGTTTGGTGGTGTACTGAAAAATATATATATATGTGTGCCGCAGCCCTGCCAAATGGCACCCAAAGGTTTTTCATATGTTTTTTTTGAAAAGGGGGTTTTTTGCAGAAAACCCCCCTTATATTTTGGGATATATTGATTTTTCCCCATTTCGGGGGGAAAAGGGGGGGGCCCTCCCTTTTGGGTTTTTCTTCCCCCCTTCCCCTCTCACCGGCTGTCATAAAAGGGCGCTTGCAATCTGGTGTGTTTTATTTTTTTTCTCTTGTATAATGGAGGTCGGTTTTTTTTTTTGCCCAGTGAGAAGGGCCCTTTGGGAAATTTTTCTTTTTTTGAGAGGGAAAAGGGTAGTATAGGGACTGCCCGAAATTTGAAAATCCGTTGAAAAAAATCGTTTTGGGGAAACTTAAACATCTTTTGATCAAAATTTTTTTGAAAACCGAGAATCTCAAAAATTTTTTCAAAAGTATGAAAAATAGCGTAAATGCTTTTTAGGGATTTCCAAAAAAATGTTTTGCCCCCTTTTTTCCCGTTGTGTGCCGGTTTGGGAGTGGTTTGCGTGTTGTAAAATTTTATAAAAATTTTTTATATATATGTGTGCCCCAGGGCCCCGCCCGTGGCACCCAAAGGGTTTTCATATGTTTTTTCAGAAATGTTTTTTGTGCAGAAAATACCCCTTTTATTTTTGGTTTATATTGTTTTAAACCCATATGGGGGGGAAGGGGGCCTCCCTTTTTGGGTTTTTGACCCTTTCCCCTCTCACAGGCTTTTCATAAAAATTTCAGCTTGAGGTTTTGGTGTGGGGGTTTTTTTTTTTTTTTCTCTGTTAATGGAGGTCGGTTGGGCCCGTGGGAGGGGCCCGGAATTGGGGTCTTTGGGGAGGGAAAAGTAGTATAGGACTGCCCGATTTTAGTTTAAGTTGATAATCGTGGGCAGCTTAAACATTTTTTGATCAAAATTTGTTTAAAACCCCAGAAACTCAAATTTTTTTGTTTGTTAAAAGTTTTAATTTTATAAGATTTTCCCCGTAAATGGCTTTCTTTGGGAAAAAAAATTTCCCCCCGTATTAATATTTTCTTTTTTTTCAAAATTTTTTTTGGGCCCAAGTTATATTTTTTAAAATAAGGGGGGGAAATTAGTTTTAAAATTAAAGGTGGGGGCCACATTTTTTTTCGATTTGGTTTCCAAATGGAAGGCCCTGAAAATGGGTTTTTAAAAAGGAAAGGGGGTTTTTTTGAAAAAGGCAGCCCTTTTTGGTACCAACTTCAACCCCTAAAAACCTTAAAAAAGGGCCCTTTTTTTCCAGAAATTGGGGAAAACCTCCAATGTTCCAAATTGGAATGATTCCTTGGGCCTACCCAAACCCCCTTTATTAAAAAGGGTTTTTGGGCCCCCCCGGTTTCCCCAAAGGGAAGTTTTTAAAAAAGGGGGGGGGGGGCTCCCGCCAGTTACTATGTGTCATTTTTCCAAAACCGGGAATTTTTTTTATGTGTCAAAGGGACCCTGTAGCCCGCTGCTTACCGCTGCCCCTCGTATAGCAGTTCCCCATCTTTTCAGTTACCCCATTGAAAGGGGAAAGAATTTTTTTTTTGCCCCGTGAAATTTTTTCTTTTTTGGAAACTTTTTTTGGGCCTTTTTTCCCCATATCCGTTTACTCTTATGGGAAAGGTTTAAATTTCAAGGGTTCTCCCCACTTGGGGGACAAAAATTAACCTGAAAATCATTCCCTTGTCTTTAAAGGGGTTTTGGGGGTTTGGGTTTGGTGTTCGGCTCGGGATTCGGGGCCCCAAATTTTAAAAAAATTCAGGGTTCGGCCCCCCAACTTGGATTTTTTTTTCTGTTCGCTCTTTTCCCCCCTCCTGGCACTTAAACCCTGAGGCATTAAAAATGGGGGCTAAAGATGTAAAAACCCTATTTAAAATTAAAATCGGGAAAGGTCCTTTGTGTCAAAGTTCCTTTTCAAAATTTTTAAATTGGATGGCTTTCCCAATGTTAAGCCCCATAAAATTTTTATTGGATGGTTCTCTTCTACATGTTCCCAAAGTTGGTGCATATTTTGGGTTTTACTTTACTTTAGTTTGAATAAAATTTTTTTTTAACACTACCCAAAAAAATATTTGATTGGGTGAGTTCTGGGGGGCTGTGGGGACAAAACAAACAACTTACTTCCTTTTCATTGAACTATTTCTTCACCAAACTAAAAAAATGTTGGTTGGGTTTTCCTGCTGGGAAAAACTAGTGGCGACATGTTGGGTTCGGAATTTTTCGCCCCATTTTGGCGGGGAAACCCGTGCTTTTACCCGGGCCCAAAAAATTTTTTTTTACTGTCGGACGCATGATGCGGTGTTAGGCGCAACCTTCGCCACTTTTTGGGTGTGCCTAACTGAAGGGGTTGCAAGGGCGCGGTGTGGGCGGTTTTTGGGGCGGGAAGCGGGCCAAAAATTGGGAAAATTTTCCCACGCATGCTTTATCGCAAGTCGGCAAAGTGAGGCGCATTGCAGCGCTTGACAGCTCCGACAGGCAGACCTAGTTTAATGTGGTCTATCTGAGCGGCCAAGTCGAAGTGGAGTGCGGAATGCTTGTAATGTGCTCGAGTTCTACACCACAGGTGTCAAACTGCGGCCCTCCAGCTGTTGGGAAACTACAACACCCCTCATGCCTTTGTATAATCTATAACCGTGGGCATAATGGGAGTTGTTGTTTGCCAACAGCGGGAGAGCTGCAGGTTGACACCCCTGTTCTACACTGACAGCAGTACACTCGTTCAATCAATGATTTGTCAAGAAGAAGAATTAATAAAGCAATAAATCCTGCTTGGAGAACAACAGGTCCCAGCAAGGCTTTTTTTGCATATACTGAATTGCATTAAACCTCAAAGCAGGGCAAATACATCTAAAATTGTTGTTATAGAAAATGTGTTAGAAAACATCTGGGCAACCTCTGGGCAACATCTGGGCAACATGTGTGCAACATCTGCATTGGCTTATGTGCTGTTACATTAGTGTAATTTCCAGGGACTTGGGAATACATTTGGTAGTGGAGATATTTTTCCTTGAACCTCATCTATATATTGTCATTAATGTGATTGTCAAAAATGTATTTATACATTGATTTAATTTTTCCACCTCTTGTATATTTCTGTTGATTAAGTAAATCATTTCCATAAGCAAGGCATTTTATTCTTAATACTGTGTAATTTTTTCTCCGAGCCGAAATCCGTTACGTTATTGCATTGCAAATACGTGCCACAAAGTGTGGCACGTATTTGCAATGCAATAACGTAATGGATTTTGCCTCTGAAGTACAGTCACCATTATTTACTATAGTGACTGTATCTCCGATGCGAAATCCGTTCAGGATTTACATTGCAAATACGTGCCACACTTTGTGGCACGTGTTTGCAATGTAATTACGGAACGGATTTCACCTCGGAGATACATTACACAGTATGAAGAATAAGGGCATGTCCCGACGGCACGGGTTTTCGGTCGGTTTTTCAGCCGGTTTGCTGTTTTTCAGACCGCCTGAAAAACCGGCCGAAAATGAGCACAATCGTGCTCTATGGAAAACCTGTGCAGCAGTCCGGCGGCAAAACATTGAGCAAGCACCATCTTCCGTCCGGTTTTCGGACGGAATCTGTGCTTCTCAATGGTAGGGGAGAGGGCTCTTCTCCACTCATCGCGGAGAAAAGCCGTCCCCCCTGCGGCCGTGGGGACGGCCGCAAAACAGGACAAATACCGACCGGCAAACCAGCCGGTATTTGTCCTGTACCGTGGGGATGCACCCTAAAATTCCTTGCTTATTGAAATGGTTTACTTATTCAACAGACATATACAAGTGCAGGAAAAATTTAATCATTGTATAAATACATTTTTGACAATCACATTAATGACAATATATAGATGAGGTTCAAAGATAAATAGATCCACTACCAAATGTATTCCCAAGTCCCTGGAATTTACACTAATGTAACAGCACATAAGCCAATACAGATGTTGCACACATGTTGCACAGAGGTTGCCCTGACTTTTTTTTTTTATTATTATTATTATTATTATATAATAAAAAATTTCTCTTCATTCACATTTTATTCTGTGGTTCTCCAAGCAGGACTTCTATGTTCCCTGTGCTTCGTTCTAGACGTATTTACATCCGTATTTACGCCCCTAAAAACATCACCAAATGTGCCTAAAAGAATGAACTATTGGCTTACAATGGATTCTTATGGCAATCAGGACGTAATTACGTCCTTAATTACGTCCATAATTACATCCGGACGTCTTTCCAAACGTAAATACGTTTGTAAATACGTCCTTATTTCCTATCGGTAGCAATTCTTTGATACTTGCTCATTCTTTTAGGCAGAGTTTGTGATGTACTTGCGGACATAAATACGTCCGTAAATACGACCAATACTAAGCCCTGGGAACCGAGAAACCCGGCTTGGAGGACGACAGGTCCAAGCCAGACCTGTGCAGTGCTGGCTCTTGCTGTAGATATTAAATAGAATAAAAGTTGAAGGAAGAAAAATACATGTTAATGTTAGATAGGAAGAAATTGTTGGTCATTGTTCTACTCACGTCATGTTGTCCATACAGTATATTAGGCCAGTGTGTCAGCTTACATGTGTGCTGTTCAACATTTGTTTTTCTTGATACAAATGGCCTCTTAAAACACTCACTAGTCAGGGACATGGTGGGACTGGCCACATTCACACTGTTGTGCCAAATAGAATACCCCATGTATCCAAAGGCCAAAGCAGATCACATGTTGTCCTCCCTCAACCCTGTGTCGTGAAACATTGCGGCATCTTTCAAAAGGGCAGCGCATTATCAGGATGATGGCAAGTGTTGTCCTTACAAGTTGCCACCAACACATGTTTTCCCCTTTAAGAAATGAGCAATCAGCTGATATTTATTCAAATATTTTGTTTAATACAAACACATTAAAAAGAAGGCAACGACAACAAGAACCTAAATTTTTTTTATGAAGGGCTTATATTAAGATGTGCCATGATGGCTTCGACATCTTGTTGGGTCTGGCACTCAATGTCCCGACCCTCCTGCAGCAGCTGATTGTTTGCAGTTTGGCCTGTTGGTTGTAGGTCCGCTGGTGGGACCGCCACCAAATTTAGGGTGATCCTTTCAGGTTCTTCTTCCTGTGATTGAAAGAGGGAATCAAAGGTCACGCTGGGCCCTTTCAAACATATGTTTGCCCATGGAAGCACCTATTGGATTTGCACCTCCTACTCCCATACTGAGGCTGACGCGTGCCTAAAATTACTTGGTTTAAGACTGCATTGTTTGTGATCATCAATTTTACTTAGCTTCTCTTTCACTTCCGAGAGTGAAGTGCTGGAATGGGCTTGGATTTGTAGCTTTTTCTTGGCACAGGCCAGATAATCGATCAATTTTCAATCAATATGTTGGGCCTAGTGTTGAGCGATTTTTATCGACAAAGTTGAAATCGGCAAGGTTTTTATGGTGATCGAAATTTTCAGATCATGCGATAATTTAAGGTTAAAATCTGTGCATCTCTATTAAGATCGCGCCTTTTTTCCGGCCCTTCCTGTAATTTTTAGGCGGCCAGCAAATCAGATTACAGAATAGAGCAGGGTGAGATGTGTGTGCGACGTCATGACTGGGATGTGTATGGTTGCGATTGGCTGGAAACATCACATGACCTTGTATTACATAGAACAGCTTTTCCTTTCACCCTTAGTGTCTCTCAGCGTCTCATAGAATAGGACGTGCGCTCTGCCTGTGGCCAAACAGCTAAAGCGAAATTAGTCTATTTCTGCACAGAGAACCTCTACTATTAGCTGTTGATCTTTCCAATTTGGGTTAGATGGAGATTGAAGATTTTAATGTAGTTAGCTAGAAGAATTTTTAAAGCAGCATCACCGCGGTAAAAGTCACGGGGGGGGGGGGGGGGGCCGCGGGCAAACACAGACAAGCTCTATTATAAAAGAACACTGGATAAAGTTGGGTTGAGTTGGGTTTGCAAAACTCCACTTTTATTATCAGATACATTTCAGATAGCTGTTCATTTTCAATTTTACCAATTCCACCTGTGTTGATATATCCACCTTGCATTAAATTTTCAATCCAGCAATCTTGTAGTCAGCCCAGTTGTTTGTTGCCAAAAATACCGGTATCATACGAAAACATAACAGATACAAGTTTTTTGACTTTTTGCCACCCAGCTTGTTCATTGACGCAGCATCCACGTAAATCTTAAAACAGCAATTCTATAGTCACCACAGGTGAATTGAAAGGTGCAAAAAATACCGTGTATTATAACAAAACATAACAGATACGTGTTTTTTTGCTTTTGCACACCCAGCATTGTTTATTGACGCCCGCATCCACGTAAATCTTAAAACAGCAATTCTATAGTCACCACAGGTGAATTGAAAGGTGCAAAAAATACCGTGTATTTAATACAAAACATAAAACAGATAAATGTTTTTTTGACTTTTGCGCACCCAGCTTTGTTCATTTATGCAGCATCCACGTAAATCTTAAAACAGCAATTCTTTTAGTCACCACAGGTGAATTGAAAGGTGCAAAAATACCGTGTATTATACAAAACATAAAGATACGTGTTTTTTGACTTTTTCACACCCTGCATTGTTCATTGACGCAGCATCCCCGTAAATCTTAAAACAGCAATTCTATAGTCACCACAGGTGAATTGAAAGGTGCAAAAAATACCGTGTTTAACGAAAACATAACAATACTTTTTTTTGACTTTTGCGACCCACTTTGTTCATTGATGCAGCATCCACGAAATTTAAAAACAGAAATTCATAGTCACCACAGGTGAATTGAAAGGGTGCAAAAAATACCGTTTTTATACAAAAATAACAGATCAGACAAAACAACTTCTTTCCCCGGATTTTTAATCTGGGGGTAAAATTTTTAATGGTCTACGCGGCCCCAGGACGGGTAAACCAAGTCCATAAAACTAAAATGGTGGTTAAAGACTTTTTTTTTTCCCACCCTTTTTAAAAATTGGGGGGGTCATGCAGTTTGGGGCTCAGCGTGGCCCAGGACAGTAAGTCAATGTCCGTAAAACTAAAAATGGTGGTTGAAAGACCCCTTTTTCCGGCACTTTTTAAATCGGGGGGTCATGCGGTTTGGGGTCACTGGGCCCAGGAAACAGGTTAGAAATGTCCAGTGAAACAAAAAAGGGTGGTTGAAAGACTTTTTTTTCCGGACTTTTAAATCGGGGGGTCATGCAGTTTGGGCTCATGCTCTTTCCGGGCAGGGAAAATTCAATGTCCAGTTCAAGTAAGATGATGGTTCAATCATACGCTTTCTGGCACTTTTTTAATTTGGGGGTAAAGGGGTTTTAAGGGGTAATGCTGGTAAAAGACAGGGATAGTAAAATGGTGTGTGTTTTTTTTGTGGTTTTAAAAACCAAAAAGTGTTGCCTAAGATGTAGCACATATTTGACTGTTGGATGTAATTCAGCTTCTCCAGCCCTGTTGGGGGTAAAAATGAAGTGTTGTTTCCTTTCCCTAGACTTTAATGGTCTCGCTCATAAACGACTGCTCCATCGAAAAACCTTTTCGATGGTGGCCGACTATCAACTATCGCCCGATGTCGATAGCCAACGTAATCGCTCAACACTAGCTGGGCCCCACACCCTTTTGGGCATAACTTCAACCTGATGCACAAGCATGAATGTGTGAACATTATTTTCAACTTACTTCTCGCCTCTCCTCTTCTGCTTCCACATGTGCTGGTGTTTGCTGGCTGCTGCTGCTACCGCTGGGGGTTTGCTGTGCTGGGGTGTGCCCCGCTGAGGTTGTCCCCGCTTTGTTTTCTCCTGTAGCCGGATAAGTCAATCACAAAATCAAAAAGCACTTAAAAGCTTGGATGGCTATATTGTCCCTACAAAGAAACGTTGGAAAGGAGGGTTGTAGGTCGGCCTTAAAAAGGAGTATAGAGGGCATACAAACAGCTTGAGCTAAGAGTGTCTGTGTCCCATCTGCATGTCATTGACACAGTCGAAATGCAGGCCTACACTTAGGCCAACATATGTTTGGTTTCCTTTACTGAACGTTTGCCTTGTCTGGGGAAATCCAGACGAATTTGCTAGACACAGATGTCCTTGGTCGCAATGGGAGTGGTTTTTGTGGCCACCTTGCAAAGTGTAATCAGCACCACCAAGCTGGACAAAGAGTGGCCCTTTGCAAATCGACAGTGTGGGTTGATCTTGTTGGAGACCTGAATGTTATGAGCACATGTCATCCCTCTGCTTACCCTAGGCAAGGCTGGTTCAATGGATTGAGTATATAGGTTACCCTTGTGTCAATGTATTTAGTTGGTTGCCCCGAAACATGTACCTTCAGGGAACAAGTGCCATTACTTTTTGTTCTTCACTGCAAGTCATCCTTACCTTGTTCTCGGACAACAATCCTCATCAGGCGGGCATACAGGTGAGGGTTGCGCCTGGGGGGGTTGAAATAGCGTTAGGGACCACACATGGATTGCATTCCATAGCAGCTTTTTAAGGCCCTCCCCCGATGCCCATTACTCATGTTTGCGTATTTTTCGCCCACACACAGGCAGCTGCTCATATTCCTCTCGGGAGAGGAAGCGCACTATCCCCGCAGTCAGCTTGGGAAAAAACCGCCCCGGGGTCCATGGCTTGGGGCCACCAGTGGTGATGTGGCCTCCACTGAATCTGTAGAGAGTTCAAAAACACGGATCCTAGTATTTTGACCTTGCCAGTTAGCTAAGCCCCAACTATCTACTTGGCTTGGCCATTTATTCCAGGCCAAATTGTCGGGAGTTTTTGGAATATGCCTGTCATGCCTTCAGGATGTTTTTTGCTCCACAAACAATAGAAGGACTATTGTGGATGCTTCTTAGACATCCCAATGTTACCTTCCCGAGTTAGCAGACCACAAGGTCGTGTGTTGTTTGTGGTGAGGTCAACCTGACTGTTGGCTGTTTTGCTCTTACGACGAAAGCGTGCAGACACATTGGTTTCGGGAACTCACCTGCCCCCCAAAAGGGGTTTCCCCCTTCCGCAAATTAATCAATTTTCCCCTTCTACCCAAAAAGTTCAAAAATTTAGGTTAAATAAGCCAAGTATTACAAAATAGTTGGGGAAGCAGTCGGGACGAAAGCAAACCCCGAGTTTGTTCACCTGCCCGTTTATCCGCACACGTGACCCTGTGTAGACCCACTGCAATCGTTTTCAAACAAATGTGTCTTGGATCCCAAGTTTCAAAATGTTCACAATTTTAAGTGTGAGTGTTTTGGATTTTGCACATTTCACCTACCTCCAAGGGGCTGCTGCGGCCTCCATTGGATGTGGATTTTTGCCGGCCGATTTCTTGGCAGTCTTTGGAGGAAATCTGGATTTTACCCCTGGAAACCAAATAACAAAAGTGAGGGTCCAGAATGGTTGCCATACTAGTACATCAGCTTAGCCAATCAGTCATTGGGGTTAGCACAGAGTTGTTGGTATACAGTGATATTAATCATGGAAGTAGCATCAATCACACCACAGCTTCTTGACGTCAGGTGGCAATGTGGCTTCCCCTGAGTTTTGCTAGCACATGTGTGCTGTAGGTTTCCTAGCCTTTATTTGCGGCTTTTTCCCATACAGTATTTGATTCCCGTGTTGCAATGATTGGGCTCTGTATCGGTTTGCCAATTTTAGGGGTAAGTCCGGTAAAAGCTCCCATACTTGTTGGTGCGACATGTTGCTCACACTCTCCCAGGTATGTTATGTAGTGGAGGCCCGGATTCAGAGATGGCCTGTGTGTGTTATTGAAGTTGGGATTTGTGCAGCGTGTGTAACATCTGTGCTTCGGGTATCTAGAGCAGTGCCATTTGTGGCCCAGTCAGAACTTGAGCTCCTGTGTGTGAAGGAAATATCTGTAACTGGCAATCCCTGCTCTCTTGTCCACTGTCTTGGCCTTCCTATGTGACCCAAGTCGCACGTCACTTCGTAATGGGCCATGTCTGGCGTGCTTGCACCCAATGTTGAGGGTCCCTTGTGTGTGTCTCACCAGCAGCGGGAAGAACATGTGTCTGGCCAGGTTGACAATATGTTGTTGGGGTGGGGTGACACCCCTAAGTGACATTGTACTTGTTGGGCCCCGGACCCCGCCCGTGTCCTCTTGAAAATCTAGGGGGACTGTCCATCAGTGCTTGACAACTATGCACTCCCCAACAGGTACTTTGCTACTTGGTGGGCTGTTGTTGGGCGCACATTGTGCCTTGCAATATGCCTTGTGAATCCAAGTTACGGGTCGCCCCCCAGACCTTCATCCCTTTGGTCTCTGGCCTGGCCTTTGACACAGTCCACTTACTTTGCAATATGGCTGCCGTCTGTCTCTGTGTGATGTGATTTCCTGGTTTATTTTAGGTCTAATTTTGATTGGCCCATGTGATGGCAGGGGGCCAGCCTGTAATGCGTCTTTGAGTGCACACGATACGCCTGTAAAGTAAAGTCCTGCGCCCAACCTGTAACGTAATGCCAACAACAGCCTAGTCGGGATGTGTTGGACACATTGGGTGCTGGAGTGAGCGGCGACAAGGGAACACTTGGCTGAATGCTAATGTTCACACGTCATCTTGCCGCACCCTTTAACCCGTGGATTTTGGGGCGTCTAGCCATTGTAAGCTTGGGGTGTGTGTCCAACACTATTGCTGACCTTTTAAAGTGGCGCCGCGGAAGAGAGGCGCAGTTGCACCCTTGCCTTGTCGCATTGCGCCGCCACTGCGTCCAACACTATTGCTGACCTTTGAAAGTGGTGCCGCAGAAGAGAGGCGCAGTTGCGGCCTTGCCTCATCAAATTGCGCCGTCACTGCGTCCAACACTATTGCTGCCCTTTGAAAGTGGCGCCGCGGAAGAGAGGCGCAGTTGCGCCCTTCATTCTTCGGGGGCGCCGCTACTGCTTCCAATACTATTGGTGTGATTTGAAAGTGGCGCCGCGGAACAGAGGCGCTACTGCACCCTTCATTTTTAGGAGGCGCCGCTACTGCGTCCAATACTATTGGTGTGATTTGAAAGTGACACCGCGGAAGAGTTGTGCAGTTGCGCCCTTGCCTCGTCGCATTGCGCCACCACTGCGTCCGACACTATTGCTGACCTTTGAAAGTGGCGCTGCGGAAGAGAGGCGCAGTTGAGCCCTTCAGTCTTAGGAGGCGCCGATACTGCGTCCAATACTATTGGTGTGATTTGAAAGTGGCGCCGCGGAACAGAGGCGCTACTGCACCCTTTATTCTTAGGAGGCGCCACTTCTGCGTCCAATACTAATGCCGTGATTTGAAAGTGGCGCAGCGGAACAGAGGCGCTACTGCGCCCTTCATTCTTAGGAGGCACCGCTACTGCGTCCAATACTATTGGTGTGATTTGAAAGTGCCGACGCGCTAGACAGGTGCTGGTACGCCCTTGATGGTTGGCATTGCGCCGCGATTTTGTCAAATACTGTATTTATGGCCCTTGAAGTGTGTGCTATTAGCACAGTGAATGCTAATGAATCTGCTCTGACCACTCCTATGCACACATATACGCTCGGAATAAGACACAAGGGGGCACATGTCTGAAACTGTACGGGCATGGAATTGCATTATTTGGCCATAGCTTACTGTGCCCAAAAAGTGTGGTTGACACCTCTACAGTTTTAGACATGTTATCCAAGGGTCCCAAAATGGTACGCTGAAAGCATTCCAGCCTGGCACAGTAGGTAAGGCAACAGTTGTTTGTGTAACATTCCGGGAAACAGACCTAGAGCAGCACCTTTTGACGCTGTGGCTTGATGTTCTCCTTCCCAATTTAGCCCCAAAAACATACTTCATCCTTTATTAACCAAGCCACACGCTCACATGTTCGTCAAAATATAATGTACTATTATCGTACAAAGTCACTATATTCCGCGGAATCCTTCTCTGTCCTGTGCTTCTGCACCTTCGTCCCCACTTTGCTCCATCTGCACTGTGGCACTGCATTTGGTGCTGTGGGTGCTGCTTCTTTCTTGGCCTGGTGAAATAACACCACATCCCAAATTCCAGCAACATTGTGCAACCTTTTGGCCTGTCCAGGATAGTTTTGGCCATCACATTGTCTGGTGTTGGAAGTCATGTATTTGAAGGCGTTGGGGTTATCCTAAAACCATCTGACAACAACAAGGGGTGGCTTCCGACTGCCGGTTAGATAGTGTGGCCCAATGTTAGCACACATTTTGCCCAACAGATGTGTGTGCTAGTGTTTGAAATGGCCACTAACCAATAGTTTGAAAGTGTCACATGTCCTTGTTGACCTTCAATGTTAGGCTTACAGGCCTCGTTGAAACTGTTAAACTCCCAACACAGGTGTGCAAACAGTGGCCAGTGTTAAATGGGCAATGTGTTTTGGAATTGGTTGCAGTGATAATGTTTCTTATCCCCTTAATTTTGGGAAATTTCCCCCCAGGGCCCAAAAAACCCCCCCCCCCACCACCCCACCCCCCCACCCCAAACCCAAATAAGACACAACCCAAGTCCCCGAACCCCCACTTAATTTCAACCATAGCAACCCCCCCCCCCCAAAAAGGGGGTACCCCCTTACCCCAAAGAACCCCCCTTTACCCCCCCTCCCAAAATCGCCCCCCAAAACCCCCCAGCCCCCACAAACCCCCAAAAATTGATTAAAACCCCCCCACAACCCCCGGAACCTTGAAACAGCCCTTTGACCCGGGGGATTTTTTTCCCCCCCCCCAAAGCCCCCAAAAACCCTTCCCTCCCAATTAAACCCCCCCCAAACCCCCCCCCAGTTCCCAAACCCCTAAAAAATTAAATTACTTATTCTTCCCAAAAAAACCCCCCATTTACCCCCAAACCACCGCCCGGCCGCCCCCCCCTCCCCACCTTTTTCCCCCCCACCTTACTCACCTTCCTTCTTTTTTCCCAAAATTAACCCCACTACTCCCACAAAAACCCAAATACAACAATTTAAAAAACCCTTTTTTCCTTTTCCCCAAAAAATTTCACCCCCCTCACAAGAAATGTAACTTAATAAAAAACCCCCAAAACCCCCCCCAAAAAACCCTTTAAAAACCAAATATTGCGGGCCCTAAAACCCCCACATTTTCCAAAAATTTTCCCCCCTTTTAAATTCCCCCCAACAAATTTGAAAACAAAATTTCCCCCCCCACCTTTTCCCCCAAAACCCACCCAAAAGAAATCCCCACTTCCCCAAAAAAACAATTTTAAACAGGAAAAATTGGCCCCAAAATTTTCTTCCCCCGAAGGCCCCCCAAAACAACCCCCCCTAAAGACAAAGCTTTAATTTTTGGGGTGGTTTTGGGTTTGCCCCCTCTAATTTTTGAAGGGTTTAAAAAAAAACCATTAAATTGGTTGCTGCGGGTTTCTACACTTAAACCCCTCTCTGGTTGGTTATGCCTGACGCCGACGAAAAAAGTTGTGCGGTTTGGGGGTTCCCCAAACTTTGGCCCCAATTTTTCACCGGGGGGGTTTGGGGGGTACCATCCCCCGGGGCGCACCCAAAAAAAATCCCGGGTGGCCCCATTTCCGACCAAATTTTAGGCGTTTGGGGCCAAATGGTGGTCGTTTTTCCCCCCGCCCAAAATGCACCCCTTTTTGGAAGGGGAAAAAGGGGGGGAAAAGGGGGCCCCCAATTTCCGGAAAACAAAATCCATAACCCCCCCAGCCACCCAAAAGCAGATCAAAAGATCTACAATTGGGTGACCCAAGTATGGCCAAACAATTTTTTGGTTTTGCCCCAATTTAACCCCCTTCCCAAAACCCTCTTTTTTAAGCAAACCTGTGAAAAATTTACCCCCTAAACCTGTCTGGGTACAATCAAACACTAAACGGGGAAACTTTTAAAAACCCCAAAAGTTCCCAAAACTTGGGCCCTTGGAACAGAAAAGGGGAAAAAAAGCTCCTTAAAGGAAAGCAAAAGTGACACCCCAAAAAGTTAAATGTTCAAACTGCAATCAGAAATTTTCTAAAGTTTCCCGGCAAAAATGTTACCCCAAGTCATCCATGTGTTGTCAAAGGGCTGTCTCCCCAAACTTGGGCCTTTAAATTTCACCTGCCCAAGAAAGTTTAATTTGGGGTTTAAACCCTCACATTGACTTTATGTTGTAAGGAAAGGGATAAATTTTCATAGGGGTTTAGGAATAAAAGTGCCAAAGTTCAAAGTGCATTTTGAGAACCAAAGAATTGGGAACCTTTGCACAGTCCCCAAAAGTCATAGAAAATTGTTTGAATGGGGAAAAAATTTTTACACTGTTTGGGCCCCCAAAAAATTTGAACCCACTGAAACCCAAACCCCCCAGTCCTAAAACCAAATTTTTGCCACAGGTGGGCAGTGGTGTGTCAACATTATGGGAAGCATTTTAAAAACATCAGTGGGCCTTTTTGAGGATGTGGGAACAGATAGGGCGTCCAAATTTAACCCCCCCAAAAAGGCTTTAAAACCTTTTAAGAGCGAAGAAACAAAGCTGTTATTTTTTCATCCCAAAAATGGGGCTTTAAACCAAATCACAAAAAAAAAAAAATTCTCTTTTAAAAACAAAAAATTATAAAGGAGGAAAAACTGTAAATGTCTCATGATGGCCGGAAAATTCCCCGGGCCAAAAACTGGTTCCCCAAAAGGCCCCTTTTTTGCCCCGCCTCTCCCTTGTGCTGTTTTGGGCCAGTGATTTGGTGGGCTTGACCTTTAGGGCCTTTTGGGGGGGCCCGGGGAAAACCCAAAATTTAAAGTCACATATTTTTTCCTGTTTGGGCCTGGGGGTGAAAGAGAGAATCAAAGGTCAGGATGGCAAGAAGGAAGCCTTTTTTTACATCCATGTCACCCAACAAACTTGCCCTTTTGTCCAAACACCCCCCCAGCAGTGTTTTGGAAAAATGTCAAAAAAAAAAGGGGTGTGTGGGTTTTCCCCCTGGCCCGTTTTGGGCCCAAACAAAGGGAAAGCAGATTCACAGACATTTTGATTGTTGCATTTAGAAAGAAAATGTGTTGGGCACATTTTACCCGGGTCGAGGACCAAACCCTTACCCTTTCCCCCCTTTTTTGGGAAACCACCAAACCCTTTTTTGCTTTTCTTAAAAATGATTGGGGCCCCAAAAGAAAAGTGTGAAAAAAATTGTCCACTTTTTATGTCTGGAATTTAAAGGGCCCTTTGGCACCCCTTTCCCCCACACTCACCTCCAACCGGGGGGTTTTACTACTGGTGGTGCGCTGCTGATTTCTTTGCCCGTTGAAAGATGAGGGGAATTTAAAAAACTTAAAGGGAACATAGTAAAAAACCCTTTTTCCCCTACAGAAAAGATTGAAACATGACTTTTTTCCCCGTTGTGTTCTTTCCCAAATTTTGGGGTTCCCAACCCCCCAGATGCAACCAACAAGGGGGGGTCCGGGTGGGGGGTATTTTTTAGTTGGACCAAAAGATTGCACAGACTTTGCCAAACATATGTGTGTGATATTTTTTTGAAAGGCCCGCTTTGCTTTGCCACTACCCCAATATTGGGCAAAAGGGAAAAATGTCCTGGTTTTTGGCTGGAAAAAGTGATGGTTTTCACACCTCCTTTAAAAAATGTGACTCCCCAAAACAGGTGTCCAAACAATTTTTTCATTGTGAAAAAAGGGCAAGGGGTTAGCAAAAATTTGGGGATTTGGGGTTTTTATGGTTAGCCCCTGCCTCCAGCACTTTCCCCTTCACCAAGGGTGCCGGGAAAATGCCCTGGATCATATTTCTTTGGATTGTTGCAATGTTTTTTGCCTTGGCCACCCCCCAAAAAAACAAGCCTTCCAAAGCACAACCCAACTTTGGGTGAGTTGTTGTGAAAGCCATCTTACCGTCTTCTTGGGGGACTTGGGGGCACCCCACGCTGGGAAAAAGCCAGAAAATTGCATGATTTTCAGGATCCGCCCTATCGTTTGCGGATCTGCATCCGACTGTGCTGGTTTCCCCTAAACCCCGCTCCCCAGCTTTCCCCCCATTTAGTTTGGGTACATGAATTTTCCCCTTGTCAAATTTCTGGCCTTGGGGGCAAACCATCATAAATTTTACAGCCTTAGGAACCCGGACCCTTTTTTGGGAAATAACTCTTCTTTGCTGAAGGTTCCCGATTTCCCTCCCTTGGGGTCCTTGGGGGCAATTGCCGGGACGGAAACTGTTTAAAAATGTTTTCAAGGAGGATTTTTTGTTTTCATCGGGTTTTGGGGTAGGTCCTTTTACCAACTAACTAGGGCCCCTTTGATAATTTAATGCCCCGCCCCCAATAGAATCGTGGTGAGCCCATTTTTTGTGTTTTCCTGCTTCTGATATTTTTCCCCAAAAAACCAGTAAGGAATTTGTTTTTTGTTTGGGTTTTTCCAAAAAGTTTTTTACGAAAGCTCCCATTGGTGCCCACCCCAAATTTTGGTTTTGGGTTTAAAAGGGCCCCCAAATGGTTGAGGTCTTAGGTCAAAAAAACTGTTTGAGGGACTTTTAATTAAAAAGCTTTACGCAGGGCCCGACCTACAATGGTTGTGGGAAAGGGAAACCCTTAAACCCCCCAAATCGTGGGTATCTCACATAAGGAAGTTTGTATTATACCGAAAGATGGGACATTTAGGGGGCACATTTTTAGCTAACTTATCCAGCGGTAGTTTTGCCAACCCCCGGTTTCCCAACAAACTTTACACTCAATGGTTTTCCCCCGCCTGCATGGTTTTCCCCTGCACAAGGGGCCTTTTGGGCCCCCACAGTTTCATTAAATTTGTCGAAAAATGGGGTTGGGGCTGAAAGGGGCCCGAAAATGTTTCTTTGGCCCCAAGTTGGATTTTTTGGCCCCTTTTGGATGGGGGGTGACCTACCGACAACCCCTTGGTCCTGTTCCTCCATGTTTTTGCACTTTGGCTAATTTTTGGGGGCTTGGCTGAATGTTTTAGATTCCAAATTACAAAAAAAAAAAGGGCAAGTCAGGGTTTAACAAAAGCTCAAAAGGGAACAAATCACAAAAGACGGAAAATGATTTTGTTTTTCACACAGGCCCCGGTTTCAAACTGGGGCAAATTTTTTGCCCCAGGGGCCCATCCCTCACTAGCTGATTGCAGGCGGGTGGCAATGTGATACGTTGGGAGACTAAACAGATGCACAAATACCCATAAGACAGTCGCTCGCACACCTTTCATGCATGAGGGGGCGGCTGCTGGTATTCTAAATTTCCATCCCCAATCCCCATTAAATTTTTTTGGGGCAAAAAAAAAATATTTTTTTCATACTGGGAAAAAATCCCAAAAATGAGGTATTGGTTAACATAACTATATTGTAAGCCTGCAAGCCTCCTTCACGGCTCCTCATGCAAGCGACTGTCTTACGGGTATTTGTGCATCTGTTAAGTCTCCCAACGTATGGTACTGTGGCGTTTTGGCTTTTTGCATGCTATGTAAAATAGATGTAAATTTTTAAGGTGCAGCTTTCTGTCCACCTAGTGGAGAGATTTTATGGATTACCACCAATCAGCTGCACCTAGGTATTTTTTCCTTTAAATAGCATGGGGGCCCATGTTGCCTCTATGCTGTGTTCAGTCTATTTCAGCTTTACACAGTGAGTATGGCCATGTTTTGGTTTTTCCCTTCTGATTTAAAATTTTTCCCCTTTTTTCTGTATATTTTGTGATTTTAAGGGAGTGTAGGGACCTGCAATAAATGGGGAAGCCGTGAAGGAGGCTTGCGGGCTTACAATAAGTGGCCATTATGTTAACCAAACCTCATTTTTTGATATTTTTCCAGTATGTGAAAATAGTTTTTTTTGCCCAACAGTACTGGGGATTGGATGAAAGTAAATACCAGCAGCCGCCCCCCTCATGCATGAAAGGTGTGCGAGCGGCTGTCTTAGGGTATTTGTGCATCTGTTTATCTCCCAACGTAATGTACTGTGGCTTTTGGCTTTTTGCATCCTATGTAATAGATGTCAATTTAAGGTGCAGCTTTCTGTCCACCTAGTTGGAGAGATATATGGATTACCACCAATCAGCTGCACCTGGGTATTTTTCTTTAATAGCATGGGGGCCCATGTTGCCTCTATGCTGTGTCCAGTCTCATTTCAGCTTTACTAGCAGTGAATATGGCCATGTTTCTGTTTTTCTTCTGAGTTAAATTTTTTTTCACCTTTTTCTGTATATTTGGAAATGTGACCCAACTTGGCATTCACAAAGGCAAGTAAACCGGGCTTTTTGGGCCTCTTGGGTATGCGGCTTCGGGGCCATGTTGGTTTCACAAAGGGAAAGACTTCGACCCTGTCTAGTGTCTCCAATGGCAGTGTCAATGTAGCCTTAAACCCCACTGCCCTCATCAAACTGAATGGTGCCTGTGCACCCTACAAATCAAAGTATGCGTTATTAAGCATGTACTTGCCAAACAACGTACATATTGTTCTACATACTTAGCCCTTAGGCTATGTCTACACTGGCCTTCCTAACTGCCGTGGTTTCTGGGTTTGTGTGTTTTGAGAAAAGCTGGCAAAGCAACTGTCAAGAGCTGCCATAGACATGAAATGTAAAGACGTCCTGCTGGGTACACTGAGGTTATTTGTTCAGCTCCTTTCAGCTATGTCTACACTGCAGTGGACCAAATAAGAGTTGAAAAATAATTCCTAAAAAGTTTCATGAAACTGAGTTTTCGGTCCACTGGCTGTCCAAAGCAGCTGACCAAACAACCGTTGTTTGCCGCAATTGGCTTTTAGGGTTACGTTTTGGACAAGCAGTTTTGGCTTGTTTTTAAGCCTGTTTTTGTAAGTATGCATACATTAAGCCATTGCATGTAACTGTGCCCTACAAAAGGCAAAATAAATCCCCGCTTTGCATTTATCTGTGATCTTGTTGTTGTTTGAGGGATTTTAGTGCTGACAAATGTCGGTTGCGTTTGTCCCCAACACTAGCTTTGGTGACTGATGTTGGCCCTAAAGGACATTTTTACAAGGATTTTGTCGCAAACAACATTCTGTTAACATATTTTGCTGCAAAGAAAGTTAGCTGGCTTTAGTGGCCCAAAACACATTGGTTAACCGATTTTGCCCCAAGAATGCGTTTTGGGACTGATTTGGCCGCGGAAATAGTTTGATTAGCAAACGGATTAGTGCGGCCAAATCTTTACTAAAGCATTTTCTGGCCATCCAAAGCAAAATAACTTTCTTCACGTCAAAATATGGGCTGAAAAAGTTTGTCTCACCAAAGTGCTCCAAAATCAAGATTAGGACCCCAAAATTGGACACAAATCATGAGCGACCAAAGCATGATCATTTTCTTAGAAAAGGTCCCAAAAGTGACACATCAGACACTTGTAGGCAGATTTGATTCTGTATAATCTTTGTTACAACCACTCTAGGTGGTACTTGGGTCTCCTGGGAGGGTTAGCATAGAAACATTGCTACAAACAACGCAGCAAACACGCCCCAAAAGACGTCCGGCACTTTACATAGACTCCTGTCGAGAATTTTGTGCCCTGCTGTTGAGTTTTTTAGAACATGTGGCAAAAGACGACCAGCACTAAAAACCAACATAAAAAAAACGATCAGAAAAAACAGCAGGACGTTATTCCATTAGAAGTCTATGGGAGCTCTTTACAGTACAGTAGATTTTGCTGCGTTTTAAGAACCGGCTAAACATAGAGAAAATTGACGTTTTTCAGTGCAGTGTAGACATAGCCTTACCAATACTGAAGGAAATCAGGACTCAATTGGCCCTGTGCACTGCACTGGGCCACACTTCACTTACTATTCCAAATTTCTGCAGTCCCTCACCTGGGTAGGTTAATTGCCTGATTTATATGTATTTGGGAGGGTCATGTGATCCGCCCAACAATGCTAAGAATGAGGCACCAAGCGCAGTCCGACAACAGCTGCGTCGCGCACACCAGCGCTCCAGAGGGTGGCGCAAGGTCAACACAACCCTTCAAGGTAATGTTCAGGCAGCAAATACACGAGCCTATGGCGTTGTGCCTTTCTAGACATCTTGAGCTTATGCTCAGCGAGAAGGCGCGGTGAAAAGACGCAACTGCAGTAATTGATATGTACCCACAGCCGGTACGGGCGTGTCGACTTGAATGTGCTTAATGCTTGTGAAGTTCTGCCTCAGCGGACACAGGCAAGCGTGAGTCAATTACTATGGTTTGCCAAACCATGGGTAAGGATGGGACGCAGTAGCATGAATGCATGGGATGGGACGCACGAGCCCGAAGGGATGGGTTGGGACGCAGGAGCAGTGCATGGGCGGCTGAAGGGCACATTTGCGCCTCTACTCTGGGCCACCAGTAGAATGGATGGGACGCAGGAGCAGCGCATCAGAGTACTCAAGTCCCATTTCCGTTGTTTGGACATCTCGGGCAGGGCATTATTGTACAAGCTCGAGATGTGCTGCAAGATTGTCCTGGCCTGTGCAATACTGCACAACATCTGCCGAAACCACCAGCTGCCGGACCCGGAAACACCCATCCAAGAGCCGGAAGGGATGGAGGAACCCACTCCCGAACACGGTCTAATCGTGAGGGCCGACAGGTGCTGAGGCAACTCAGCCATGACTTTTTTTAAGGTCATCTGCAGACGGTGCTGGTAGATAACTGGCTCTTCTCTGAAATGAAGGAATCAAGAGTTGACTGCGGGGATTTGGCTAACATATCTGGGATCAGTCCCTGATGGTGCACAAGATGGACATTTCTGGACTGGCTAGCTTTCCTGTTTTGGGCCATGAACTCGGAATGGGCTTTGGGAAGGAATCGGATATGGGCACAGTTGACTCAGGCACTGACCAGAGGGAAGCTGCCTTGCTGGCAAAAGGCAGGATCCAATGGCTGTTGGTCAGCCTGGTCTAAGGGAAAATGTGGGGCGTGGCGAGCCAAGGGCACCTTGTTATTGCTAACCAGGTTGTGAGAGTCGACTTTATGTGGATTGTTTCACCCTGAACCGTCTGCCACACAACACAGCAAGGACCCCCATTCCAGGGACTACAGAACAGTAAGGAGTTTGGCCATTGGTGGGCAAGCTTGTGATGTTTTGCTTTGGTGGAGGCAATGTTGAGGCTTTTCAAGCAGCTTCTGAAGACCGGGATCCTTCAGGCAGAATTGCAAGCTGATATCTGCTTCCCACCACACAAAACAAGGTTCGTGGGTGTCAGTTCTATCTGGGGACACCAGGTCAATGGCAAAGCACACCAGTAGACCAAACTCCCTGTGCTATCCAAGTAGCCAAGAGTGCTTTCTGGTTTGTAAATCCAAAGCCAGGCAGCTTTGGGAGTGGTCAAGCACAGTTGTTTTTTTTTTCAAGGGCAATTTGTCACCCACATGTGTTTTTGGATATTAAAAATTAAAACACACTGATTTGTGTTTGTGATTTTTACTTTACATGTACTACCTTCCCAGGTATGTGCATTGGCCAAAGTGGCGATTGAGACAGGCAAAAATGTCGCCCAACACATCACACATTTGCCAACGTTTTTTGTAATAAGTGTTTTTGTGAGATAGCAGAAATGAAGCCAACCCACTCAAGGACGCACCATTTCCCAGTTGATCACTAACATAATCCAAAAACCAACCATATGTCGCCAGATTAGCTGCACACAACCAAGCACGGTTTGTTTCACCCCCAAAAAACACAAGGAGGCCCTTGGTCACCTACATGGTTCTGAAATGGTTCGGGGTCTGCCTAGCCCAATTCAGATCACAAAAACATGCATTGTTCTTGTGTGGCCCCAAACCAAAGCTCGTTACTTGGGAAATCTACCCTCATCTTGGAACACATTCAACGTAAGGAGCTCGCACACAAAATTACACAGTCGGCCAACGTGTTTCAAAGATCTCAGGTGAACAAATAATAAATACCAGTCGTACATAGCCTGTAGAGAGTCTGCTGTGTGTCGAATATTAACGCTGGGTCTTTTTGAAAAGGGGAATAACACCAAGGAACACTCACCCATCCCAAGTATGGCTCACATGTCTGAAAACTGACAGTGTCCCAAACACTTTTTTGCCAACAACAACCAATCAGGGCACCCCTTTCAGTTCATATAGTGCTTGGGACAACGGAGAGTGGCGCTGGTATTGGTGGTTAGGGGCAACAAAGTGAATTCTTGACTGAGTCAGCTTTCATACATGTCACCCTTAGAGTGGGGAAAGAGTGTGTGTGTTTTAGTACTCCCAACAATGGTTTACAAATAGGGGCTGGCCACTAATTTGCTTACGGGAAGGATCAACATTACTGGGAATATTGTGAAGTGTACAGTCATCTGTTGCACAGTGAAACGTTAACAGGTTTTATTGCACAATTACATTGTAACATCAAAAGACACCTTGCTGAAAAAACATCATGGCAACAGGAAGGACCAAGTGTGTAGTGCAAGAAAGATGCTTGGAGTGTAACCTCAAATTTTTGGGGACAAACACAATAAGGGAAGTCCGCTTGCAGGTTTCCAAAAAACTTGCTTTGAATCCTTGAGGTGTAACAGCTTGGAGGACCAAACACAGTGAGCGATCCACACTTTCACAACCTAAGGAAACAAAAAACACAGTGAAAGTTACCCCTCAAGTCAACTATGGGGTATTTTTGCCATTTGTAGTAGGTAACATTTGAGGTGCTTGGCACACAATTGAGCTGGAAACTGTGTGTGCCCATGTACCACAACAAGGTGACCTCATTTCAGATGGGTCCCAACACTAACCAAAAAAAACAACAACACCTGTGCCACTGTAAAAAAAAAAAAATACATGCACTAACATAGCTAGACATGGGTGCCTCATGTCTTGCAACGACGGCTTGTTTGTCGGGCCGGCACACTCTTGGCCCTTCGTTTACCTCCTTTCTTGGCACGTGTCGCCATTGGTGGAGGAACCTCAGTCACAGCCCCAAGTGACAGGCTCATCTCCTTCTCTACATCCACTGGCATGGGGGCTGATGAAGAAGTAGATGGAAGTGGCGAAGAGGGTGCCTGTTGGATGAGCGGCACCGGCTCCATCTCAATGCTTAAATCTTCCCACTGCGTAGCTACAGTGGATGTTTGAACCCGGGATGTAGTAGGGACTACAGTCCCCGATCCAGAGCCATCAACAGCAACTGGCTGCAGCCTAGGATGTAAGCATTGGGAAATGTGCCCAAGCTCCAGAGCCACTCTCTCATTTGGATGGGACCATGATAACCAGGACCTCCATCAATTGTTGCCACCTGGCCTCCGTGCGATCTTCAGTCCGAGTCAGCAAAGTGATAATACGTTGCAGAAACACAGCATTTGAACTGGGAAGCTGGGCTGTTGGTTGAAAGCTCAGGTGGCCAGCTTCCCCAGCACTGGACTCTTCACCAGGCTGCTCCGCAGATGCTGCTGAAGGTGCAGGCACTGGCTCTGCAATCATTGGTTTTCACACCACCAAGAAAGAAAGGAGAGGAAATATATTAGCAGCAAACATTCAGGGATGTGACATAGCAGACAATTAGGCACATACATTATTCATTTTTCACTTAGGTCAGCAAGGAGCAAAGGATGAGATTGGACCAATGTACCATACCAACACACTTCAACAGGGACATGTTTTGTGGGCCAAGCAACCCAAACATTGAACAGGTTGAAAGTTCTTTTTTTTTTTTTTTTTTTTGAAAGGGGGGAAAGTGGGGGGAGGTGAAAAATTAGCTGCAATGGTGTGCTGTGACACTACATCTACTGGACCCAACCTCAGGAGCCTTTGACACACGCTAGTTTTCCAAAATCAGGAACTGCCCTCACATTAACCTGTATTTATTTCCAGCTAGCTTCTTTCACAGGTCAAAGTTGTGTGGGAACGGATTTCCCACAAATCAACAATTCCAGAGTTTAACAGCCGGAATATAATCTACACAGACATGTTTGCTTGGCTTACAAAACACTTTAGACAAGTGATCAAAAACTGCAGGTCCAAACGGCAGTTAATGTGTGGACCCTGGAAAAAGTCACCGAAATGCATGTTGTGACACACTTATGTACCTGGGACAACCAGCTTGGTAAGGTCAGGAAAGGAGTACATGTACACATCAGGCATTTAGCAAACCATAATTTGAGCAATTTCAAGACCCCAAAAATTGTAACTTCACAATCAGATAGTCCGCCCCATTTGCAGACCATGTGGAAGTTGAATGACAGCAAGGGACAAAAGGTGTCTTACAATCTAAGAAAAGCCAAGATTCGACACAAAGGACAGCCTTAGGTGTGAAAACTGACACGCAGTAAGATGGCTTTTGTTACCCATAGCAAGGCTAGTTCAAATTGAGGTCTCTCAAAGCACAGCATAAACTGAAACAGGAAGACACATACGTCACTATGCGCAACTAAGACATTATCACTGAGCGAGTTTACAGACATGGTGGCCCTTAGAAGGTACCTGATAAGAGTGTGTTCACATAGAGGGAGCCAACCAGCACAAAAGCCCATAGGATATGATCCACTTGTGAGACGTATCAGTTCAAGATACACCCACCCTCCACAACCAAGAGCATCTTTCAAGCAGCCCTGAAGACAATTTCTACTTACTGGTGTGAAGACTCAGGATATCGACAGCTCCAATACCTTGGACCTGCTCGGGGGCGAAGGTGGCAGCCACTTGCCGATTCAAGGCATCAAAGCCGGGGTCACCACCCGTCTGGGCAACCTCAGTCAACCGCTTCTTGACGCGCCGCCGCACATCATACCAGCGCTTGCGGCACTGGTTGGCGCTGCGTCACTCAACCCCCTCAGAGTTGACACGCTCCGCAATGGTGCACCACAACCTGGTCTTCTCTGCCATGGGAACATGCTCAGAGAGCCGGCCAAACAGTCGGGAATGATTGGCCAGAATCTGTGTAAAAACAAAATACAATGCTCAAGACAAGCACTTACACCCATGCAATTGAGTGCTACTAACTTCAAAGAAACAGCCTTTGCAACAATGAGGCTGCTAATGGCTAACACATATACACAAGCTACAGCAGACAGAGAACTGCAGTTCATGGGGAAAGAACCACTACAAATATCAGGACACACTATATCATGATTAGAATTCCTGTAAACTGCAGCACTTCTTCAAAACACAACATCTATTAAGGGCCCAAAGAAATAAGGCACAGTGAATACACACCCACAATACTACCCACATACCATAAGCCAAAATGTGGTTGGAAGGATTGAGGCCACATCCCCATCTCCCCAACATAGCACACTTTGGGACACAAATAACAGCTTGGAGAAACATTACCCAAAGCAGTCAGTATGGAGCAATTGACCACTAGTTTGCAGCTGGACACATCACTTACCTCCTCAATCAGAATCTGATTCTCCATGGCAGAAAAGTTGCGACTCTTGCTGCGCCCTGCCCCTTGCGACTCGCCAGAGGCCCCAAAAGAGCCAGGGGGAGAAGCTTGGCGACGAAAGACAGCAGGTGGAATAGAGTCGCCAGGGGGAGCAGAAGCAGCAGGTGGAATAATGGCTGAGGAGCCAGACCGCTGAGACTCATGTGGGCAGCGTGCATATGAACAAGATGGTTGGGGATCACTGTGGTCTGTGTCCCCAGTCGAAGGTGCAGATGGCGTATCAGGCCGGTCCCGACTCCAGAGCAGCTCCATCACCTCATCCACCAAATGCAGTGGAATGTTCATGGGCAAAAAATCTCGCCTAGCAGGCTCCATTGCAGCTGAGAATCCTCCTATTGAATAGAAGGCAGCAACGGCTGGTGAATATCACGACCGATTTATATACAGGTGAGGCGCATTACTAATGCGCCTAAGTCCCGCGATGCGCCTCTCAGACTGGCGAGGTGCAGGGAAGTTTACACCGCATGTCTGAGCGCACTTTGCGGGAAATATTCCCATCCTTTATAATACGGTTTGGCC